>SNQJ01S0038761.1:78039-100959 GCA_010110895.2 Picea sitchensis | reverse complement strand
GGATTAAGGTTTTCTTAAGGGAGGAGGGGATGTTGACTATGTCCCCAACTGAGATGACAACCTAAAAACCCTCTCTTAGGGTGGGGTGATTTTGGGGTGGAATCATGGATTGAGAGAGGGGAGAGGGTTCTTTGAAAAATTAGGGAGAAGAAATAAATGTAATCAAGGGATGAGTGAGCCTTGAAAAGAGTATCCATAGTTGAGAGGTGGTGGCATGGTAAGATAAAGAAAGCAGTGAAACATTTTGAGAAGTTGCGGAAAGAATTCAGACCAGAGGAGGTCGAGAAAGGACATATGGAATATTTGCGAAAGATGAGAAGACAAGAAAGACTGGCAAATCAAATATTAAATGAGAGAGAAGCGTAGAGAGAAAAAAATCCCCAAAAGGGTGGACAAGAAGAAGAAGGTGTATAAACATGGAAAAAGGAAGCCAACATGGATGTTGAATAAGGAAGAGAAGATTCAACCATGATGCTAGGATATATCGGGAATCTAGCTGAAGAGACCAATCTAGAGGATGAGATAGAGGCCCCCCAAATCAAAGAAACCCACCCCGAAGCCAGTGGAACCAGCCCTGAATCACCCCTACCCCAAGTGTCTTCTATATAAGTGGTAAATTTTATACTACCTTCTTATTCTATTCATGTTATATTACACTCAGTTAGTCAGTCACAACCTAGAAGTAGGAACACTGGGTGGGTATTGGGATCCCCTGGTAGATGGAAACCTAGACCGTTAGGTTTTATCTTAGTAGGAGCAGTAAGATCAACAATGTTTGATAATGTGTGAGGTATGATTGCTCGATACCCAAAATTATGGGGTAAGGGAGACAATGATGTTGAGCAAAATTGGTTCTTATGTGAAGCAATCTAGAGGTCCTGAGGGAATCTAGATGCAAATAAATTGGTTGAGTTCCATACTACCTTGAGAGGTTGTGCTCTCAAATGGTACATGAATTCTATTGAGATAGGAGTTCTAGGAGCACAAGGTCAAGCATTCACACTTGACAAAGTACGAACAAAATTCACAGCGGAGTTTAAGCTACCCCATTCAGACCAATAAGATTTGTCTGATTTGCACAATATTCAACAAAGGGAAGCTGAATCGGCCTGGGAATATAGCCTAAAATTTAAAGATGCTATAGGGAGGTTAGTACATCCAATTCATGAGGAACATCAAAGAGAATGGTATATCCATGGATTGCTACCTCTGACATGGATTTCGTTAACGCAACAATGAATAGCCACTTTGACAGATGCCTTGGAACAATCAATGAAGACTGAATCCATGGTAGGATATCTGGGGAGCCTGAGAGTGACCAGACCCCCAACAGATGCAAATTTTGTGCAACTACAAGGAAAAATATCGACACATATCTAGAAGATTCAAGAATTGAAGATACCCATACCAAGATGATCGCAAGTTTGGTGTAACAGATGTTACACATAATGAAATAAGGTGAATGAATGCCCATGAATGAGGGGAATGTGACCTCCTCAGAATTCGATGGGATCCTCACCAGGACCCACAGGAGGAGTTACAAAATTATCCATGAATTTACCACTCCATACCCCAACCCCGTATCATGCTTTCCTAGGTAATCAAGTATTGTTGTCAGTTGAGTATTGCAAGATTCACCAAATTCATGGGCATGGGCTAAGACAATGCCCCATTATTCAAAATTATTCAATAGTACTGAATATTGTACATTGTGAGTTTTGCGCATATACCACACATGATACCAATCAATGTAGAGTGTTGGATGAACTTGCAGACAGACTGGATAGAACTTCATTCAGGGTGAATGAAACCCCTCAGGGATCAGGAATAGGTGGACCTAGAGGAGACTTCAGAGGAGGAAGAACTAGAGGAAGAGGACCAAGTAGATGGTACAACTACGATGAGAAAGGCCACATGGCTAGGGATTGTCCTCACCCAAGGAGGGCATGGTGCTCTCACTGCAGAACCAATGGGCATGCAACTGAAGACTTCCCAGAGCTAATTGTGAAATGGGAATATCAGGTATGTCAATGAGGAACTAATCTTAAAAGGTTGGATATCAAGAGAGTCATTAAAGGAAAACTAACCAACCTTCGTATTGTTACTCGAGGAGGAAAAAAGACTCGTGCATATGTTGATAATTTACCTCAGATCCGGAAAGCAGTGCCTAAGGAGGACAAGTATGATCCTTTGAAACATAAGCTATTCTTTAAAAATAAAATAGAAGTATTCCAGAGTATCCTTGGCCTTGAGATGGAATACAAACCCCCTTATACTATCGTTTATCATTAGAGTGCGCAAGTCCCTGCTTCACCCCCTGCACCCTGAAACCCTGTAGTCCCAATAAGACAACTTGAGAAGTCACAAAATGTAGTTGATATTTGGTTTCAATTATTTTATGATATTCTTGGGAACGACCAGCTAATAGAAAAGTTGTGCAATGCCCTATACCTAGTCCTAGGAATTGAATAATCTCCAGAAACTAGAATAAGGACCAATCTTCCTGAGAAGAATACTCAAAGAGTGCAAATGAGGAAAATACGCAGTCGAAAAGAGTTTAGATTAGTAGCCCAGCTGGACAAGTTTGAGATTAAGGATGTTATGTTAGATCTAGGATCTAATGTTAACATACTACCTAAAAAGACTTGGGAATATTTAGGGAAATATTGGTTGACATATTCCCCAATCTAGTTAAGAATGGCCAATCAGTATTGTATTTTTCCAATAGGAAGACTGGAGAATGTGGAAATAGATGTTGCGAGAGTAAAGACTGTAGCTAATTTTGAGGTAACCTAAATCATGGGGGATAAGGACCCTTATCCTGCACTACTTGGTATCGATTGGGATTAAGATAACTATGTCGTGATTGACCTAAAGAGAGACACTATGACATTTGAGGGACACAAAATAAAAGTAGTTCATCCCTTGGATCCGTATGTAGGCCCTAGATACATAGAGCCAATGAACAACAAAATGGAAGGAGAATATTTGGATAATTTATACGTTGTAACAAATGTACGAGAGAAGAATACATAAATCCTACTACTGATGGATCAATAAGATGGAGGAGTATGCAATCTATGGATGAAGATTCAGAACTAGCAATTGATAGTTGGGAGAAAGGTTCATACGAAATATGTTCAAGAAGATGCCCAACTGTCAGAGAAACTATATGGGTTGGAATCAAGGTCATAGAACACCCAATATACGATGGTACCTCATAACTTAATTTTTTTTGGTCAACATGGAAGAAAGTATAGCGAAGGATCAAAGGATTTCAGTTGTAGACTTAGCCCTCCAAGACACCTCTGCTAGATGTTGGACTAGTCACAAAGCCTTGATTAAGAATTGGAAGGATATGAATCAAGCTATCCAATATAGATTTCAAGATAAGGAGCAGCTAGAATCATATATGAAGATGGATTTCTAAGTTACACAACTATTCAATAGATAGTTAGATCCTAAATCACACATTGAACAATGTGTGAGATAGTGGAAAGTTGCAGAAATACCATCTTGCTTGTGGGTTCAAGTATTTCCCCATTCGCTAGGTTTGATTCCTAAATCTTGGTACATGCATGAAGAAACCAGAAGATAGACCGACGACTAGAAAATGTTGGCAGATTAGTTTTGCAAGGACTTCTCGTTTACAAGTAAGTATCATGAGGTTAAGATAGTCCTGCAAAGAATTAAAAAAAAAATTAATTCTGATGTTGGTGAATAGAAATCATACCTAGTGGTATGGGAAAAGCATAGCCAAGCACTTGAGTCTAACCTTCACCTAGACATAGACAAGGCACCTATATAATTCTAGAATATTGAGAAGGATTTGGAAAACCCAAATGATTTAGAAGAGTTGAGAAACTTAGACATTAAGGAAACAAAAGGAAGCAGAGAGATTCAAAACACCATACCCAACCAGATTGATAGTTCTTATAATAATCCATTGAAGTTGTGAAAAGTCAATATAGGAACTACAGAGAAAACCACGATAGCTATGGTAGGAGATTACTGGGATGAGGAAACTAGCTAAGAAATACAAAGCCTATTGCAAGAGTATGAGGACTTATTCCCAAAGACATTTTCAGAGATGAAAGAGAATAAAGGAACTACGGGAGAGATGAAAATTGAACTAAAACTAGGATCAAAGTCTGTAAGGAATAGACCATATCGCCTTAAAGCGATAGTGAAAGATAAGTTTAAGAGGGAAATAAACAAAATGCTTGAGGTTGGATTTATTTTTCTAGTGCAAGAAGCAGAATGGGTTAGCTCAATAGTCATCCAGAGAAAGAAAGGTACAAAGGACATTAGGGTATGTGTATCCTACATAAGTATTAACTCTTCCTATGTGCATGACCCATTCCCAACACCTTTTACTGACGAGATGCTAGAACAGGTTGCAAGGAAATAATCTTACTCATTTACAGATGTATTTTCTAGGTATCACCAAGTAAGGATTGTTGAAGAAGACAAAAAGAAGACCACATTCAGAACAACACGGGGGTCATTTGCATACAATGTGATGCCCTTTGGCCTAAAGAACACCCCTGTAGTTTTTTCCCAGATTGTAATTGCATCTTTCCGAGAATTTATTCACAAGATTATAGAAGTTTATATGGATGATTGGATGGTATACAATCTACTCAAGGAACATGTAGTGCTACTATGTCTGATGTTTGATTTATGTAGGGAATTGTAGATATCCTTGAACCTCAGAAAGTGTATCTTTTGTCTGCCACATGGAAATTTATTAGGCAACATAGTATGTTGAGAAAGAGTACTGGTAGACCCACCCAAAGTTGCGGTTATTGTGAACATGCCGTCGTCTACGAGCACCAAACAATTGTTCTCCACGCTGGGGCACATAGGGTACTATCGCAGGTTTATCAGAAGGTATGAAAACAATATTGCACCTGTGGAAAATCTACAAAAGAAGTCATAAGTGTTCCAGTGGACACCAGAGTGTGATAAAGCATTGAAAATACTGAAGGAAAAGATCAACACATTACCTATTATGATATTTCCGAATTGGTAAAATGAATTTCATGTGCATGTAGATGCATCGAGTATTTCCCTACGATCCATCTTAGTGAAATCAAAAGATGGAGCCATGGATCATCCTATCTACTTTGCTAGCAGGAAGATGTCGCAAAATGAGTGCAACTATACAACCACGAAAAGGGAGGGTTTATCTATGATTTATGTTGTACAAAAGTTCATACATTACTTGTTAGGATCTCATTTTAAGTTCTTTACTGATCATTTTGTGTTAAAATATCTAGTTAAGAAGCCTATTTTGGAAGGAATAATTTTTCGATGGTTGTTACTGTTTCAGGAATTTTCATTTGAGGTGATCATTAAACCTCAAAGATGGGACATGGGCCCTAACCACCTGTCTATATTAAAATCAGGAGAAGGTGGCGGAGCAGTCGATGATCGTCTCCCAGATGCAAACCTGTTCTGGGTTGAGGCCATACCAGAATTCTTGGAAGACACAACAATCTTCTTAAGCACAGGGTCATGCATAAAAAAGTACTCCACAACTCAAAAACATCATATGGTGGTTAGAGCAGTGTACTATCAATTGATTGCATGGAAATTATATAATTTGGACCTAGATAGTATCCTTAGGAGGTGTTTCTTAGATCATGAAAGACAAGACATACTATGGGAGTGCCACAATGGAGTTGCGGGAGGCCATGTTAGAGGAAAGGGCACTACGTAGAAAGTCCTCCAAGTTGGATTATGGTGGGCCACACTCTTCAAGGATGCGAAGGCATATGCTAGAGATTGTTACGTCTGTCAGAGGGTAGGAAAGACATCACGACAAGACAAATGGCATCTTTAGCTAGTTAGATCTCTGCAAGCATTTGAGAAATGGGTGGTTGACTTTATTGGGTCGATCGACCCCACAACTAAGCATTCAAAGACCAGGTATATTATTACCACAATTGATTACCTTACATGGTGGGTGGACGAAGAAACTGTTCAGGATTGCTCGACCAATGTTGCTGGCAATTTTATTTTTGAAAGTACTATCACTCGGTTTGGATGTCCTATGAGTCTGACCAGTGATCAGGGTGTTCATTTTATCAGTAGTACAATAGAAAATCTTACAACAGAGTTCTTGATCCAACATCATAAAAGTAGCCAATGGCATATTAGAGTCATTTAACAAGATTCTGGAGAGAGGATTAATGAAGGTTTGTTGCACAAATAGGGAATATTGGGATGACCAAGTCCCAACATTTTTATGGGCTTACAGGACAGCCACAAAGAAACTCCACAAGTATACTCCATTTTAGCTAGTCTATGGGAAAGAGGTTGTGGTACCTGTAGGATTCATTACCTTGAGTCTATACATTGCAAATAGTACACACATGTCGGAGGATTTGTCAGTCATGTAGAGGCTTATGGAATTGCAAGAACTTGAAGAGACCAAGTTTTTAGTATACTTTCATCAATCATTTGAAAAAACAAGGCAAAAACATTGGCATGACAGACACATTAAGACTAAAAAAATTGTGAAGGAGATAAGGTCCTACATTATGACAGTTGATACCAGAAACATCCAGGAAAGTTGTGCATGAACTGGTTGGGACCATTTATAGTTGTGGAGAGCCGACCTTCTGGAGCAGTCAAACTCATGCAATTGGATGGTATACTTCGGCCAGGATGGGTGAATGACGCTCGCTTGAAACTCTATATGTTTGAGAACTGAGATAAAGTATTGTTTATCTATTCCAAAGGAGCATGTATAGTAGCTATATTTGAATGTTTTTGCAATTTATGTTAATTTAGTCAATAAATTCGAAGTGTGCATTGTTGCACTGCAAGATGTATTTCATTTTTTTGTGTAAGTGTTTTTTTGGTGCAGAACTTCTTACTCAGTAGCATAGGATCAGAAGAGCCACGGATATATTAATGACATTCATTGATGTGACGGGGACCCCTTTGTGGTTGGAGGGAGAGAGAACATAGATTTAATCCTAGTCCATGTGCCACACAAACCTAGTCTAGTCATAGCCTTTATGACCACTACAATAACATATCCGAAATATGTTAAACCACAAAGCCATGATACACGAAGATTCCATCCGTATTCACTCTAGGATTATCATTTGTTAAACAATAAGGTATAAAGTTGGCCACATCCCTAACCAACTTGCTCAATAAATGTTAGGATCACCCAATAGATTTACCCCGTTAACCAGTCTCGTTGGGCAACTCAACTCCAAGTTGTGTCTATAGGGTTAATGATGAATAGACTTAGCAGTTATTATAGAACTTTCCAGCTAAGCCTGAGTATAAGGTTCAGTGAATTTGATGGAAGATGTACTGTTTCCGAGAGAGAACTTAGTGCCTTGCAAATTCTAAATTGTTTTCAATCCTGTGCCATCCCTCGGCCCTCAGTCGCGATCCCCAATCCCATATATCCTCTCAAAGTATGTTGACTATCCAGAATCACTATGCCGAGAGTGACAGGGAGCAGAAGTGCAGTTTCTAAGGATGCAGTGTCGGATGAGCCATGTGATCCCCGGGTCGCGATCATGGGCGATCTCAAAGGGACGTTCAACCAAGTTAAACTCCTTGACCTCATCCTGAAAGACTAGGTTATTTTCCAGTAGTTGAACATTGATGTCTTTTGGAGTGTCTCTCTAGATGAGTTGGGAGGAATGCAGTTTGTGTTGAAGACAAAATTCATCAACCTCTTCAACTCCACTATTATGAACCTCAAAGATTTTCCAGTTTTAGACACTACTAGTGAGGTTGAGAGATGTACCAAGCTCCTCACTAGTAGGGTAAATGAAAGGAGCCTATGTTTGGATAGAATATACCCAATTCATGCATAGGATATCCATCAGCTTCCTAAATTATACATAGAAGGCAAGGATGTATCCAAGGGATTTCAAGGTCCCAACAAGCATGGGAAGAAAAAGGGAGAACTCAACTTGTATGAATGATTTCATATGTAGAGGGGGAGCACACAACTAATATTGACCCCATTCAACCTAAGAGAGTCAAGACCTCTTTCTACATAATTTCTAGCAAGGTCATGCGGTCATATTACAAAGGTGAATGTACATTGGATTCCCTATAAATGGAAAATTGTTGCGCCAAAGACATTGTCTTTAATAGGTATATTTACTTGTTGGAAGAACTCCTAGTCGCATGCGAGGAAGCGCAGGAGAAGAGAGGAACCTTCACTTATAGATACTTGTTAGTTGTGTTCTCCATGCTGAAGTGGACGCCATCTGAAGGAAGACCTCTATAGAGAATAGATAAGAGCCGATTGGCAAAGATGTTTGAGCCTTGGCACTCAAGGTCATACTCGAAGAACACTGCATTCAACAACAAAACTTTCTTGAAATGGTACAATAGGTTTCTTGACGCAACTCAGAGGTTGTGCATTCCTCAGGAATTTCTCAACCTGAACGTGTGGAACATCGCATTCAACATGAACATCCACCACACATTTATATGGCCAAGGCACGCCAAGTGAGAATACTTCAACTCCCAGATGCTTCCATTCTACCTGGATGAAGAGGCCTTCGACAAGGAGGTCATGTCATGGCCAGGAGTGAAACAAAACCCACGCAAGTTGAGGATGCACTACCTTATGCTGGTGGAACATTTGAAGAAAAAGGGATAGTAAGGAGGGGTAGGACCGAGCTTAGGCTCAGAGGAATAGAAGAAATAAGCTCTAGTGCATACATAATCAAAGGAGGAGGAAGAGATATAGCCATTGGAATGCAATAAGAGAACATTGCGCATAGTCCCACAACTTCCATAGAAATCCATGTTGATAGGTAAAGATGTCAATGACATCCTAAGAATTTCTGTCATCAGAGACCCATTGGCCAATAAACCTAGGACGAGGCTCTCCCCTGTAAATATTTTGAATCCTTACCTGATATCATCCACCATTCCTTGTACTCGAGCAACAAATCAAGAAGCCCAAATTATTGATATCCAAGATGAACCTGAGCTTGACACCACTCTATCCACCACCATCATTATTGAACAATCCCCATCAACCCCATAACCCCAATCTCCACCTCAAGAAATCACCATCCCATCCCAAACCACTGATCTGTATCCCATGTAGTTGGACCCCCTGAGCTACCTGAACAGAGACCAAAACTCATTGGTCCAAATCCTTAAGTCTAGAGACAACAGATTGTAACTTTTGTACCAATTCAGGACACTCCTCCTTTAACAGAGATGAAAAATGTACTAATACCACAAGTCTGACGTCCCCAGCATGCTCCCTCAACAACCAAGGTTGAAGGTGCTATCCAAAAGATCACAACCCATAAGCCAAGGTCCACAAAGATGAAAAAATTTCAAAGGTTCAGAAGGAACCTAACACGACATCAAGACAGAGTGCAATGTCATTGCAGGAACAAATGGAGCTTGTACTCTAGAACCCACAACAATGTGCAAAGATGATGCAGCTATTCCTGATAAGAACAAAAGTGCTACCTTTGCTACCATCAACGTTGAGGTTGAGACTTGTGCCAGGTCCATCTCCAAGAGAGGAAGAGGTGGAGACACATTAAGAGAATTCGACGGCCAATGGACTCCCATTAGAGGTCTGAGTACCTAGGGAGGCCACCATTTCTTTTGTTGATATCGCACAATGTCCATCAACACAACTAGTAGGGATGATTAGAGCCTCAATTGATCAACTAGAGAAGAGGCTCCAATACGATGAAAGGGACACAAAGTTTGTAAGGGAGGAGGTACTCCTCACCCAAGAACACATGACATAAGAGGAATACGTGAAGGTCCAGGTGGAGAAGAAAATGGAAAGAGTCGAGGAGAATCTTGCCTAATCCTGTCCAATGATAAGGAAGGTAGCACCGTAGTTGTCGAAATCCAGTGCTGCAGGAGAACCTGAGAAACAGATTGAGCTACTCCAAAGAGCATGTTCAGAGTTGGCCATTCGCGTAGAGAACTTGGAAGTACAACTGTAGGAGAGTTAGCAAGAATTAGAAGAAAAACCTAGGAAGCTTCAAGAGCATATGGAAAAATTAGTGCATGAAGGAAATAACGCTAGAGAAGAAGAAAATAATGCACAAGGATCTTTCACGAAGTTAACGATTGGATGTGTATCATTTCACGGTGCAACTAGACTCTGGAAGATTTGCACGCAAAGATACAATCACTTAATGAAGAATTTTTTTTCACCATGGACCCACTGGAGAAGTAGGAAAATTTTGATCAGATTCAATAGGCAGATAACAAGCTGAATGCTCTATTTGAAGCACAATCAGTAGCTAAGAAAGAGCTATGGGATTTTTGACCTATTTTTTAGACAACATACATGCATATGCATAAGGTAGATGCTACAACTAATTCATAATGGAAATCCTTGGTCTCATCCAAGCCTAAAGGATGCATTACATATGTGACTTAGCATTTCATAGCTGAAACCTTGCTCCTTTCCAAGAAGTGGCAGGACAAAATTATGGGTTTTCAAAAAGTATGGAAGAGGGCCTTGGAGTTGGTCCTAGAGTTGGGCCCTTCATTTGAAGAGGTAGAAAAGGAAAGAGCGCAAGAATAAGATGAAAGAAAAGAGGAGACAGAGGATAAAGGAAAGAAATAGATACTCCCAGAAGCCACGGGAAGAGACAAGGACTTGACTCGAGGGGGAGTCAAGGATTGTGGTTGGAGCCTGTTGGGCCATTTATTTTTGGTTAGAATTTGCGCAAGGAAGACTACAATCCCAATTTTGGTCAAACACAAGTTGCGCAAGACAAAAGGAAGTTGGACATTGGAGCAAGAAAGGAAACAAAAAACGATTAGAAAGAGGGACACTGCAACACCAACAAGGGAAAATAAGTTACAACAGAACAAGATTAAGAAAGAATGTGAAGTCTGAAGACAAAGGATCCCAATAAGCATATATATATATATATATATATGAAATGTATACGATTGTAAAGGGTTAGATGGAGTAGATGGGGTAGATGGTGTAGAGGGTATAGACAAAATTATCATTGACTCCATGTAGGTTGTGTGAGTGTAATTTGTATCCATTTTGGGAAAAGGGTAGATAAAGCTCTGAGGAATGAGTCCAGAGCCAGAAAATCATGTACCAGAGTAATGCCTTGTATCTAAGAAGCACTTTTGATGATAATATATGGAAGGACCTGAAATTTTGAAATATACTGTGTAATTCTCTATTTATGGTTATGAATAGTTTCTTTACTTTAATTCTTCATGTATGATAAGATCAATACTCTATAACTATTTACCAATTCTATCGCAACTTTGTTGTCTCTATTACTAGCTATAAATGAGTACAGATCTTTTCTTTGCTTAGTTCCTCTTGCGCAAGACTATGGTGAATGATGATAATATATGGAAGGACCTCAAATTTTGAAATATAATTGCAGTAATTTCTATTTATGGTTGGCGAATAGTTTCTACTTTACTTATTCATGTATGATAAGATCAATACTCTATAACTATTTACCAATTCTATCACAACTTTGTTGTCTCTATTACTAGCTATAAATGAGTACAGATCTTTTCTTTGCTTAGTTCCTCTTGCGCAAGACTATGGTGAATCTTGAATATTCTGGAAGTTTATTCCTAAGTATTATCCTTCCCTTCCCATCTTCTTGTCTTGGTTGTGATTTAGGTGATACTTCCTCTCGAGAAGACAGCAATTCCAAATACTTCCATAATACTTTCTTGGTACCCTTTTGAACCCTCCGAGAAGGACCATATTCAATCAACTTACCCCAACACCCATGCCGGGATGGTGTGGATGGTTATGTTACAAATGCCTCTCTAAATGAGTTAGCTAATCAAATGGGTCAAATTTCCATTAATTCACACCCATCATCTTCTGGTACTAGTGATAAAACTTCTACATTCCCTACTTAGACCTTCGAAGTGAATTTGATGTAGTCCACACAACCAAAGAATCCTCACAACCTGATGGTAAGAAGAATAGGAACAAAAAGAAAAAATTCAATCTTGAGAAAAGTGTTAGAATATGATATTGAAGATTGTGTGCTCATTTTACCATTGATGATACCCTCATCACCCAACCATAGGCTCAAAACCACCCCCCTAAGCAATTTAACCTTTGTTGGATAGAATGACTATGGGAAGCCACACTAGAACCAAAAAATAAACCAAGAGAGTGCACCTTCCTCCAAGGATAGTGCACCAAAAATAGCTGATCAGACATTCCAAACCATAACCAAAGACAAATTTGCCAACACTAAATGTTACTACAAAGAGCTGCACCTCATAGCCTCCTCCACACGTGCAGTGCACCTCAAACTGGAAACCCAAAGGTGCACCCACTTATTGTCCTAATTCTAGGTGCAAGTCAAAATGAGAACCTATCGTGATTTATAACACTCAGTCTCTACCAGACAATTGACTTCTCCTTCGATAAGTGTATGTTCAAGATATTATTATTATTTTTGGTCAACTTCTTCTCTTGAGGCTAATAACGCATGAGTAAATTATCTTCTTGAGCCGCACTGCATTATAGGGTTATTATCAAACTCATTAGGGTTTTCTTCCCATCCGGCCTCTATTCTTGTCAGGTTCACATGGAGGTAAATACCTCCTGAAATTACCATAATATTAATGCTTCATCCTAGCTAGGGCCATGGCCCGGAAGCACAAAATATACCATTTACCCAGAGCATCAATATAAATATCTAGACTATCTCATGACTAGATCATGAGATCACCATCATCACTAATTACCCTCTAAACCATACTTCATCCGGTAATTAGATGATGTCGGATACTCACTTTATAGAGTGATACAAGAGCCACTTTATAATCTAGAGGAGTAAATGCTTTGAACCAATTTCACCGGAAAACCTTTGTTCATCATTCTGCCCTGATGGTGATTATTCAATAAACTCCGCTGATTATTCTTCAAGAAGAACAAAAATAGAACACAATTGTGTCTATCCATAGTAGTACATAACTATAATCTAGTGGTTCACTCACCACCAAGTAACACACACAAGTACTTGATCAGTAACGTGTAGTCACAAACAGTGGAACAAGTCTACCACATTAGTATACATCTACTTTCATACATTATTCATAACAATCATTTGATATGAACCTAGACAGAAACAATGTTATGATATATACCCAATTATTTTGGGCCAATCTTTCACTCACATATATGACGTCTAAAAGAATATATGCTCACTTAATGGTGGAACATATCCACTACAATAGTCTATATCTATTGTCTTCATAACAAACATCTAATATCAACTCAAGCATATAAATAATGTTATGATATAAACTGATTCGGGCCACCTTTTCACTCACATCTATGATCTTGAGAATATATTCTCAAAATAGTGGAACATATCCACCATAATAGTATATCTCTACTATCCGAGATAGGTAGTCTCCATAAAAATCATCCGATGCCATCCTGCACGAGAATATTGTTGGGTACAAATCGAATCATTCACACCTTTCACTCATTTTTGTGAGATTTGAAAGAATTTTTTCTCTCATTAGCAATGGGCTATCTGGCTCTTCTCAAACAAGGAAGAAGAAGGATTGTTTGATTGGTGCATGGACCATTCCTTCCAAGCCATTCTTCTTCCTACACTAATCAATGTGCACTCTAGACATAATGTATAAACCCTATGAAATGTTTGAGTCTGGACCATTCTCCACCCTAGGCCATTCCTCCTCATACTAATCATCAAAGTTCACTTGAGAGAATGTATAATCCTAAGGAATGCTCCACTCCACCTCCCACTGCCTGGAGAGAAGGTATAACCCTAAGGAATGTTTGTCCCCAATTGTTGAGCTCCTGACTATATTCCTCACTCCTGGGCCATTCCTCCTACATAATCAAAGTGCACCCCGAGAGAATGTATAACCCTAAGGAATGACTGTCTCAACCATTTCCTTCAAGTAACCATAAGAGGGGTAGACTGCCTTGCATCAACCTCTCCAAAATGGACCATTCTCACAGCAACTTTCACAATGAGAAATCATTGTCTCTGCAGTATGGCCAATCTTATTGGAGGCAACACTCAAGAAGAGAGACTACTTCAACACTCCTCACTCCCCACAACTGGGCTGTGGGAAGTCACCGCTTAAGATACATCACATCGTGTATCACTTTCCCATGTTAACCACATAATGGAGAAAGTGACTGGCCCAATGGTTCCACTTTCCGAACAGAAAGCATTTGTCCAAGATGGACTATTTTTTCAAATTTAAGATGAATGTCTTGGTCAATGTTTCTAGTGCTCCCTCCTAACTTGGAGAGTGTTTTCTTCCTTTTCCAATAAGAAGGAAGTTGTTTCCCACGAGCTCCAGCTCGAAAGTATGCAAACTCTTTTCATCTTGGATAGAAGCTTTACCAAAATTTTGCTTCGCCATCTATGGAGATATGTATTGGAAAAATCATTTTCTTTTCTGGTACTTCATCATGGATATGTAATGCTTGATTTCAAATGTAATTTAGTCCGGAACACAGAAGCTCGCGGTAGATCCAAATGCAACAATAGAGGTATATCATAGTTGGAACTCCTGAACATCTCTCAGGTGGCACTTCTACCGGGTCATCAGAGATCCGATCTACCTGAGTAGTCATCTTGATGTTTATAGGAAATATTCACCACACTTATTATGTGCACTGGAGGTTCTCCAAGTTATCTTCTTATCTTCATACAGGGGTCTCTTTCTGGTATGCCCCCAAGTCTTGAGATTGCTCTTCTATATTCTCTCTTTATTCAATTTCTTTGTAGAACATTCTTTGTATTCATCTCATGTAGAATTCGACTCATGGATGTTAAGTGGATGATATAATGACTCATGTATGATATGTCCGGTGTACCGAACAAGTAATCATCATAGTATTCTCCCCATATGGGAGACCCTCTCGTTCTAGATCTCGCATGCTTCATTCATAAGTCTTCCATACACTATTCTTCATCACAACTTTCGGTTATCGCTTTTAGGGAGTTCATATCATGTTGGTAATCTTGATACAATGATCGCTGCCTCTGGTTCCTCTTTCTTTCTCTTGAATCATTTTTTCTTTAGCCTTTGGGTCCATGATTTTCTATAGATTCCATGCCCCATAGATTCCACCTCCCCTTCATTTCATCATAGGATCATGGATTTGGATGGACAATTAGGAATACTTTAAGGCTTCTTCAAGAAGTCTTTCACTCTGGCTGAACCTAACACATACTGCCTTTTTGTTGTATTTTCTTACCATGGATATATACATTTAATCATCTTTAATGGATCATAGGATTGTCTCCCTCCTAAATTCTTCTTTGCTTCATGTAAGAGGCATATATTCGCTCACTAATAGAGTCCATGCTTCCATCTCGCAGATCCTTATTGTCTCTGCAAGTAATGTATAATTGGCTCTCTTGTTAGACAAGAGACACTTTCTCATCTCAAGATCCTTATTGTTTCCTGCAATATATAATTGGCTCCTCTGTCTAACAGAGTCCACGCTATTACTATTTTTTACAAAATGTCATGAGTCTTTTTTCCAAATTCTTCTCGATTGCTGACTTCTTCCTCTCTCTGCCTTTTGCTTCTTCTAAGTATCTTATTTTGCAATAGCTTCTTCATGATTTTTATTTTTCATCCCTTGATGTGTAATATCTAATAATATCCATTTTCATCATCTTGTTCTTCCCTGCATGCTGGGGCTTCTTCTCTTGGGAACACATTATCTTCCAAGAGATAGATATACAAGATACGTACGTAGACGATGCAAACAAGATATGCAGTACAAGAAATAAGAAGAGTGTTGTTACCTTTAGAAGAAGAAGTCTCTTCCATCCCACTTAGTCTTCTTTGTAGGTTCCTTTTCTTCTGAAATCGGGATGTCAGTAGGTTTCTCCTTCCTTTCTTTTTGGGGCTCAAGACATTGATTCTTGTAGTGATCGTACTTCTGATCGTTGAAGCATTACACTTCAAATGTGTTTCTCTTGTATTCTCTCATTCTCCTGAACCAAACTTCTTTTTGTTCCTTAAGTTCTTGAACCTTGTTGTGAAGGTTTGATCATTGTAATTTTTGGGGTTTCTCTTTTCATTTATCCTTGATTACCTTGAGCATAGCAAGTCTCAAAGTTCTTCATTCAAATGTCAGGTACTCCTTCCTTGTGTTCATGCTTGCGGCAAATGCATCCCATGTCTTGGGAAGACCATTGAGTACTATGTTCACCAATTCCTTCTCTAAAGTGATATATTCAATAGCTTGTAGTTGATCTCTTAACTGGGATATTCTTAAAAAGTATGATGTTATGCTGTCATCATCATTCATCTTCATGTCATGGAGCTCATTCTTCAGACTCATAACTTGTCCAATTTTTCTGACTGAGAAGAGATTTGTTAGGGCATTATAAATCTTCTTTGATGAGTCAATATGGGATATGTAGGGTATCAAGTGGTCTTTTATGGAATCCACTATGATACTCATGGAATTGATGTCAACATCTTTGAACTTCTCCATAGCTGCAATGTTCTGCAGTTCCTTCTCCTTTCCTTCTTCAAACTCTGGCTTCATGATCTTTCCTTTCGCAATATCCAACACTTTATTCTTGGCAAGGATGAGGTCGGTCCTTGTCTTCCACTCTCTGAAGTTAGAGGCTCCATATAACTTGTTCTCAGACTTCATAGAGTTAATCATGGCTGCTTAACTTGGTCAAACCCTAGATTTGACCAGAAATTCAAACTTCATGTCTTGTCTTGCTAGGAGTATCAAGAGATGCACTAGGCTAGGGCTCGCTAATTTGTCCAGATATTAGGTCAATATTTTCACTTAAGGTTCTTCAACAAAAGGTTTTAGGGTTTCTACAACTGCTCCTACTAGTAACCCTAGCGACAGTGTCTTGGGAGTTTCTTTTGCTAGTAACCCTAGTGGAAGTTCCTCAACGAGCTCAATATCCTAGAGGCTATGTTTCCTTCTAGCATTTAAACTGAATGAAGGAGGTGTTGGCCCATAACCTGTTAGAATATAGAAGATTGTGTGATCGTTTTACCATTGACGATACCCTCATCACCCAACCATAGGCCTAAGCAACCCTCCGAGCACCTTAACCTTGACTGAGAATTACTTCGGAAGCAAACCCTAGGCTAGATAGCCAAACAAGGTGTAGCACATATTCCTCCAAGGATAGCGCACCAACAATAGTTGATCAGATAGTCCAAACCCTAACCAAGAGATATTCCAAGCCAACACTGAAACTGCTAGCTACAGCAGCTGCACCTGCAGCTCTCCTCCACACGTGCGCACCAAACTGGGAACTGCAGTGTGCACCACTTGTTGTCTGCAATTTTGAGATATGTCAAAATGAGAATTGGCACCTTGTATTTATAATGGTTCTACCAAATTTGTTGGGGCCGACTTCTCCTTCTGGATAAGTGTCTGTTCAATATATTATTATTATTTCTGGCCGACTTCTTCTCTTGGAGGCTAATAACCTAATATAAATTATCTTCTTGAGCTGACAAGACTTCTATGGTTATTATCCAACTCATTAGGGTTTTCTCTTGCTGTCCAGAGTATTCTATCCTCGTCAGGTTCACATGTGGAGGTAAATACCTCCCGCAGCTACCATAACATTAAAAAAAAGGACTAACTCCACCCAAAACACCTAGGAGGGGGTCACTAAAGAGAAGAAAAATGTCTATTTCCCTGCATTATTTGTCGAGAGGAACATCCCACTCATCATTTTCCTCGGAAGGATGAGGTCCATATATTTTTGGCACAATAGCGGGCTCCCCAATAACATGTTGTCTTGACCCATCCTTTCCCCCCTCAACCTCAAAATATGGTTGCAACAAATCCTTCCCATCCACAAGGGGGCATGGTAGGTACCCCTCGCTAAGAGGGGTCTTCCTCAAATGTTTTCATTTTCATGTGTGACCAAATGGTTAATTTTCATACTCGAGCCAAAAAATATGACATTTATAAGCATTCCCATGTTGCACTAGAAGCAACATCTTATTCCTATCCTAGTGGCCCTCTTTAGATTGAGAGGCCATGTTTTGATGCACCACTTCACCCCATGAAGAGTTTTATTTGATGCACGGAACATAACCCCAACACACTAGCCACCCATAAATACAATATTATGTTAGAATTTTCCCACAAACCATGTGCCATGTCTGCACTTGAAGTTGTCCAAAGTTTCCTAATGTAGAGGAAATCCTTGTTGTATTCCATATGAGAGTTTCATCACTCAGAGTCGTGTTTGATGACCTTCAATTCTTCTTAGTTACGCATAGGCTCTCCCATTAGGTGTCTTTTCATATTATTGTGTGATCGTTGGGGAAAAAGATATACCAGACAATAGTGGATGAAGGAGCCTCAACTTGCATCATGTCTATTTAATTTTGGAAGGCCCTTAGCTCTCCTAATATTAATAAGTTTGCAACACTATTAAAACAATTTGATGGACATATGTTCCAACCCCATGGAATAATCATCTCCTTACACATTAATTTAGGTGGTAAGTCTGTCTTTGTTGATGTGGAGGTTGTTGACGCACCTCTTGAGTAAAATATGCTACTTGGGCATATTTGGTTTTACGATATGACTTTAGTTGTCTCATCATTCTTTATAGTCATATGCTTCCCTCATGAAGGGAAAATAGTGATGATCGATTAATTGGTCTTGTTATGTAACCCAAACCTTGAATCTAATACACGGTCTAATGTACCCTTTTTTGGTGATACCACACAGTATTATGTGAACATCGGTGTGGGGATTTTCAAATACACTTCGTTGATGGGAATTTTCCCCCTACCCGTTTCATCTCCCATTGAAAACATCACTCTTATCAACATGATTTCATCATTTAATAGTGGATCCCTATGGCCTTTTAATCCTGGGGTGGTACCTCATTCTGAGGATGTATAATTATATAGAGCATACATTATTCTCACCATAGTCGATAATATCGATCCAACAATCCCATCAACATATACTGATACTGGTCAACAACTCCATCATCATATGGAGTGTGATCAACCTACTCCACCCACATGGGTTGTTGACTCTTTGCATTCACATGATTTCCTAGATATTGATTTTCCTTTAGATGAGTCCATCTTGGAAGTCATGGCTTCCATAGAAAAGTGAAAGCATGATGTGATGCATCAATCATCTTGTATTGATTCAAAACCGATGAGATTTAGCATGATGAGTTTCAATCCAGGACTGGGGGAAGTTGCTAGGTCATTTAGTAGACCTCCCAAACTTGACCCTTTTTTGTATGTAGAAATTCATTTGTATGTGGAATGGAATGAACATGGTAAGAAATATGATTCCAACATTGGCTTATGCATCCATCGATTATGAAAAATTTCCTTGACCAGAGCCTAGAAATGGGTTGTAGTTTTCCTAAATTGTTAAGAACAAAATATCAAAATAGCATAAAAAACCTCATAATAAGTACTCTACACCTTGACCAAGAGACAAATTCATATAATAAGCCTCTTCAAGGGGGAAAACTCCTTATACATTACATGAATTCACTCATACAAGACGATTCCAAATGAAAAGGTCTCCTTGGTATATATTAGGAGGTACAATTAAAACTAATGGACCCAAGACGACATAAATAAAATAACAATAGTAATGTAATATTCCTGAATTAAGGGGTAATGTGCCACTATTTAGGAATTAACATGACCCTCCCCTTCAAAGAAGTGTTGTCCTCAATTCCTGAGTAGTTCTGGATGCCTCATCTTCCCACGTGGAATATTCAGCATGTAGTTTATTCCATTTAATGAGATACTCTGAAATTGATCTATTCCTTAATTTTTGAATTCTTGTGTCAATGATAGCTTGAGGCTCCAATATGATTTTTCCTTCCTTGTCAAGTTCTGGAAATATATTTTTAACTGGGATCTTGTCACCTATAACCTTATTTAAGCATGAAACATGGAAAAATGGGTGTACTCACGAAGATGCAGGAAGCTCCAATTTGTATGTGATAGTACCAATCTTTTGCAACACCTTATAAGGACTATAGTACTTCGGTGATAACTTATTATCCTTCTTAGCTTGCTTGAGGGGCATCTGTTTGTATGGTTGTAGTAATAAAAATACCCAATACCCTACTTAAAAAATTCCTTCACTACAATGTTGATTTTCTTGTTGTTTCATGTGATTCGATGCCATGGTCAGGTTGTCCTTTAGGAGTTGGATAACTTGTTGTTGATGCTCGATGTGATATTCCACTGCTTGAACCCTATATTTTTCTTTTAGATAAGAAATGATGGATGGTGGTTGATATCCATAAAGAACCATAAATGGAATGGTGTCATTTTTATTGCAGTATGAAAGGAAGTGTTATACCACCATTCGGCCAAGGATAACCACTTGAACCATTGTGTTTGTTTATCAGAGACAAAGAAACAAAGGTATCCTTCTAGACATGTGTTTAATCTCTCATTTTTTCCATCATATGGAGGATGATAAGATGAGCTATGAGCCAATCGAGTACCCAAACAAGAAAATAAGTCTGTCCAAAAATTTCTAGTGAAGATGGGATATTTGTCACTTACAACAATCTTTTGGATTCCATGTATCTTTTGAACTGTCTCCATGAATGTAGTAGAAACTATACTGGATTTGAAAGGATGAGAGGGTGCACAAAAGTGTGTGTACTTGGTAAGTCTATCAAAATCACCATGATGACACTCTTTCCTTCAGACTTTGGTAACCCTGTGATGAAATCCAAGGAAAATCCTTCCCAACACTGACTTGGAAAGGCTAATGGTTGTAAAAGACATGGGGTATTAATTGTTTCCACCTTAGTTTTTTGGAAAACCAAAAATTCTTCCACAAACCTTTCAACATCAGTTTTAATAACATCCTAAAAAATTCCCTCTTTACCCTGTGATAGGTTTTCAAAAATCCTTAGTGCCCTTCTATCGGAGAGGCGTGCAATTCCAAAAGTACCTTTTGTTTGAGTTGGGAGTTCTTACATGGATATAAGACATATTTGTACCATAGTGAATAATTTTTCCATGTAAATGTATCATATGCACTAGAATCCTACAACAACCTTTGAATGAGAGTCCACACTTCTTCATCATTCTTCCCTTCATCCCTTGCTTTTTTTATCCAATCAGGTTGAATGATAGAGATAACACAGAGAAATGCCTCAATATATTCATCCTTTCTTGAGAGTGCATATGCCACAACATTTTACTTCCATTTTTTTGTAGATGATTTCGAAGTCATAACCCAATATATTGGTCACCCATTTTTGTTGCTCTTCTGAAGATATTATTTTCTCCAAGAAGTATTTAAGACTGTCATGAACTATTTTGACCTTGAAGTGCCTACCTATTAGGTAAGGGAAAGATTTCTTCAATGCATGCAGTATTTCCATCATGTCCTGGGAATATCATGTTCGACATGTTGACAAGGTGCTACAACTACTAAAAGAGAAACAATTATATTCCAGACCATCCAAATGTTTATTTCAGGTGAAGGAGGTAGATTATTTTAGTCATATTGTATCTCATGAAGGTGTCAAGGTAGAACCTAACAATATTAAAGCCATGATGGACTGGATGATTCCCAAAACCTTGAATAATCTTAGAGGATTTTTGGGTTTGATAGGTTACTACCACAATTTTGTTTGGAACTATGGAATAATAGAAGAACCTTTAACTGCATCAACTAAGAAGGATTGATTTTCATAGACTCTATATGCAACTCAAGATTTTGAACAATTTTAATAGGTAATGTGAAAATATCCTCTCTTGACCACACCAAACTTCACAAAAACCTTTATTGTGGAATGTGATGCCTCAGGAAATGGAAAGTGTGTTATTCTATTGCAATAAGAAGGTCCCCTTGCTTTTGAAACTAATACACTCAATGGAAAGGACTTACATAAACCCATTTATGAGAAGGACTTGATATAGATTAGTATATCGTCAAAAAATACTAACACAAATTTTCAAACGAATGTTTTTAAAATGAAATTCATCAACCCTTGGAAGGTGGAAGGTGCATTCATAAGGCCAAAAGGCATGACCAAAAATTCATAATGTCCTTCATGAGTTTTGAATGCTCTTTTTGGGATATCTTCTTCCTTCACTCTAATATGATGATATCTTGAATGAAGATCCAACTTTTTTGAAGTAGATTTCTCCATGTAGTTCATCTAACAATTCGTAAATGATGGGAATGAGAAGCGTATATTTAATGGTGATCTTGTCGATCTCTTTATAATATGTACACATATTCCATGAGCCCTCTTTATTGAGTACCATTACCACCGGTGCAAAGAAAGAACTTTTTCTAGGTCTAATAATGCCAACCTCTAACATTTCTTCAACCATGCACTCATTTTCACTCTTCTAGGCATATTGATATCTGTAAGGCCTGATGTTAATAGGAACAATCCCATAAATTAAGTGAATATCATGGTCATGATTTTATGTGTGTGGAAGACCTTTGGAAATATCTTCAAATACTTTGGAATGTTTATCAATGATCCCCTGGAGATATAGGGCAATAGATGGCTTATATGTTTGAACATTTAGTGAGCATAGTTGTACAATTACACCCCGATGCCCCTTTTTCAATAATTTTTTCATGCCATTATATCTTACCACCTTAATGATTTTCCCTGTGATACCCTTTAAATCAAATTCATTTCCTTCCAATGAAAATTTAATGAAAAGTTCTTGAAAATTAAAATCCATTGTTCCCAATGATTGTAACCATTAGACCCCTAGTACGACTGTTAATCCCTAATATTGGCTCATTACCCCTTAATTGTGGCATATTATATTAGTAATGTTATTTTATTTATGTCGGCTTTAGGCCATTAGTTGTAATTATACCTCCTAGTCTCCTATATATACCAAGGAGACATTTTCATTTTGAATCAT
>SNQJ01S0038761.1:34487-78029 GCA_010110895.2 Picea sitchensis | reverse complement strand
AACAGGATTCCAGTGCATCAGATACATTTACATGAAAAAATGATTCAATATGGTACAAAGATCATTTATATTTATTTGAAAAATCCCAAGTCAAACAAAAGTTACTCTTGAACTTGCACACCTCTCCGGTATGAGGGTACTCAAGATTTTTGAAAAACTACCATAGGGTCAAGAAGGATTTTTTTGGGGATGGCCTTAAAATTGATGTTCAAAGGTTTGTGGCAGAATGTTTGGTTTTCCAACAAAATAAAGTGGAAACAATTAAGACCCTAGGTCTTTTACAACCATTAGCCATCCCACGTCAACGTTGGGAGGAGGTTTCCATGGATTTCATCATAGGTTTATCGAAGTTTGAAGAAAAGAGTGTTTGAAGGAAAGAGTGTCATCATCCTTTCAAAGCCAATACAGTTTCTATCACATTCATGGAGACAGTTCAAAAGCTACATGGAAGCCCAAATATTATCGTAAGTGACAGAGATCCCATCTTCACTGGACACTTTTGGACATAATAATTTTCTTGTTTGGGTAATCAATTGGTTCATAGCTCATCTAATCATCCTCAATCTGATGGACAAACTGAGATAGTGAACAAATTTCTAGAACGATACCTTTGTTTCTTTGTCTCAGATAAACAAACACAATGTTTCAAGTGGTTACCCTTGGAAGAATGGTGGTATGACACTTCCTTTCATTCTACACAACAAATGACACCATTTATGGCACTCTTTGGATATCACCCACCTTCCATCACTTCTTCTCTAAAATAAAAATATAAGGTTGAATCAGTGGAAGATCACATCAAGCATCAACAAAAATCTCTCCAACTCTTAAAGGACAACCTGACCATGGCACAGAATCATATGAAACAAAAAACAGATCATCATCATAGTGAACGAAGTTTTGAAGTAGGGAATTGGGTATTTTTAAGACTACAACCTTATAAGTTATAAACAGATGTCCCTCAAGCAAGCTAAGAAGGTTAATAAATTATCACCACATTAATATGTTGACGTAGAGAGCTATACGCGAACGGACCTTGTCGCGCTCTCCCGCTTCTCACAGGATCATCTTCTTCTCGGCCCGAAGAACTCAAACTATTCTTCTTGTTCCCTATCGGGAAATATACACCCACAACTTCTCTCCTCCCTCGCGCGACCCTCCTTCCTTATCCTCTCGGAGGATCGGAACTCGCGATTTCACGAGTCCAATAGTCGAGCGTTATACCCTCGAATCCCCTAGATCCTAGGCGTCAGTCAACTCGCTGAATTTTTCCCATAACAGGACTCCTCCTCTATCACAGCTCCGTGCTACTCGCAACCTCTCCACCTCGCCGCCTTGCCGGTTGAACCGTCGAGTTTCGCCCTAAAATTCAGTGAATCCCCGAGGCCCGAGAATTCAATGGAATGTTGGCTCCTGTATCCAGGCAACACGTGTCCACCCTTCGACCATGCGGGTCCCACCTTATGCGCTGCCACGCGTCTGCATGAGCCTTGGCCTCGGCACTTCGCGAATCGCGAATCCTAACACCAATACTTCACGACCTCTTGTGGTGAGATCCTAAGGTCTTTGTGCCACCTGTATTCCACTTCACCGCTTTGTTATGGCCACCAATCCTCCAACGGTCGGAATCTCGCTCCTCGTGACCTCACAATCCCCGTGACCAAACTCTCGAGCCTTTTCTCCTGAGGCTTCGATGCACGTTCCCACGTGCGGATCCAATGGTCCTCCATGATCCAGATCCAATGGTTATCTCCTTCTCATGCCTCGCATCCTCGCGACTTGGAGTACCCAATGTTTGGGCTCTCAACCTGCAAACCCTCGAGTTCGTTAGATCTCTTGATCTCTGCCACCTTTCCTCTCCAGATGGACGGCTCTGATTCTCTCGCTCCTTCGCCGCTTCGCGTCCTCGCGTCTCGCGACTTTCAACGCCAAACACTTGGGTGTTCACCTTGCGAGCTCCCGAGTTCATGATATCTCTCGATCTTTGCCATGTGCCCTCTGCCAATGGACGGTTCCGATCTTCTCGCGCTTCGCGACCTCGTGACTTTGGACACCCAACACTTGGGCCTTCACTCTGCGAACTCCTGATTTTGTGAGATCATCTAGATCTATGCCAGCTGTCCTCTCCAGATGGACGGCTCTTGTCTTCTCGCCACTTTGCTACCTCGTGTCCTCCCACCTCGCGACCTTTAATGCCCAATCCTCGGCTCTTCCACTCACAAGCTTCCGAGATGCGAGGTGCCACTTGTCCACCTGCCGACTCCTATGGTACCACAACACGTTCTCGAGTGCTAATATCTCAAGATGACATCAGCTAGGCCCCACACATGGAGCTCTCACCTCCTCGCCACTCATCAAGTTGAATGACTTTCTCTTCCAAACTCCAGTGCCCGAGTTCCCAATGTGGGTAATCTCATGACACGCGTCCGCTCCCAAACGAACGGTCCAGATCCTCGTCGCCGTTCCCACCTATTGTGGCTCCTCCTGGATGTGAATCTCCTCGACGGTCCAGATCTCTTTATCTGTCGATCCAACGGCTACTGCGCTCTCACCAGAGCCTCCTTGTGGTTTCGTCCTGCTTTGGGAGAATTTCCAAGGTTCCAAAAGGCCTCAACCTTTACTGTCTTTCTTATCTGCTAGCTCCTCGATTTTGAGCCTTGTCAATGCACGTGAAAGCGTTGCCCTTCCTGAGATTCTCCTTTGAATCCTCAAAGGATTCTCCTGATCCCTACACTCCTCACAGAGTCTCCTTAAGCACACGTTGGTTCTATCCCTTCTGATCTTTTGCAACCACTTAGACCCCTTGAGGGATTTTTTCTTTCTTCCTTCTCCTACAAATGGAGAATGAACCGGATGCTCTCTTGGCTATCCTTTAGCTCAAGCCTCTTCTTGAGTACTTCGGGGTATTCAACAACCCAGTGAAGGTCCCTCAGTGGACTCTTCCTTCAATATCCAAAACTTAAAGAGTTCTATTCACCTTCTGTGCCTATCTACACACTTTCTCGACGCCCTCCTGGCGGAGTATCTTCTCCTGTGTACCACTGTACACTCACTCAATGCCCTCCTGGCAGAGTTTCTCAGAATCCTCAGTGATTCTGGTCTTCCTGTCTGAACTCACAATGGAGTTCTTCTCTGTGCATTCCTTTCACTTGTGCTCAATGCCCACTTGGTAGATATCTATAGAACTTTCAGCAAGTTCTGTCTGCAACTGTGTTTCAGCTATACAGCCTTGCCTCTTGAGGTGTTCAGCAACCTCAAAGGTCTTCTTCCTGAGTTGTCGATTCCAGTCCTATGCCTCAGCACGTCTTTTTCTGAACCTGTAGCATTCAGAAGTGCATCCTCCATGCACGACTATCATAACCTCAACGTTCCATCACACCCTCCTGGTATGCAGCCTCACAAACCTTCCAAGCTTGAAATCACACAAACTCCCTGCAAATGCTTAACAAACATACATTCACAGCATATATATGGAACACCTACAGACATTCATATAACACAAAACACATGTAGGAAAATTGCTTCTGATTATATTAAACAATGGCAAATGCCTGTATCTTTACAATGGTGTTCATGAGCTCTCGTCGGCTCCTCTCTACCATTCTACCCTAGCTCCACTAACTCAAAATGAGATCTGAAAATCTCTTTTACCTGAGGGCTCAATCGAGCGCTTCCCTCCTGGATTTACCTACCCTAATAAATTACATTCAATGTCTATCTAGTCCAGCGCCTGGATCTAGATCTCAGCCAATCTTGGCATTAAAGCCGATCCTATCTACAGCCTGCACAAAGGCACGACTTCCATGGCTCACCAGCCTAGAACATTTAAATTACATTCATTTCAAAGTTAAATGAGGACTGTGCCTCTCTTCATCCTTTGAATGCGTGCACGATGACGTGGTTGCTGGCTGGCTGACATGGAGCGATGCTCCTGCATCATATGGCCCTTATCAGGTGTTGCAAAAGATTGGTACTATGGAATACAAATTGGAGTTGCCTGCATCTTCACAAGTACAATGTGATTTCCATGTTCCATGCTTAAAGAACGTTGTAGGTGACAAGATCCCAATTCAAACTATATTTCTATAACTTGATGAGGAAGGGAAAATCATATTGGATCCTAGAGCTATCACTGACACAAGAATTCACTGGCTGAGGAATAGATCAATTTCAGAGTATCTCATTAAGTGGAGGAAACTACCTACTGGATATTCCACTTGGGTAGATGAGTATTTTATACAGAAGCATCCAAAATTACTCAAGCGTTGTAGACAAGACTTTTTTGAAGGGGAGGGGCATGTTAAGTCCTAAATAGTGGCACATTACCCATTAATTGGGGCACATTACATTACTATTGTTATTTTATTTATGTTGGCTTGGGTCCATTAGTTGTAATTGTACCTCCTAGTATCCTATATATACCAAGGAGACCTTTTCATTTGGAATCATTTGGTATTTGTAAATTAATGTGGTCTATAATGAGGTTTCCCCCTCGAAGAGGCTTATTATCTAAAATTCTCTCTTTTTCAAGGCATTGAGTACTTATTCTGAGGTTTTTTATGCTATTTTGATATTTGGTTCTTAACAACCTTTCTCCCCACCTTGAATGAATTCTCCAATGATTTGGGTTCCCAAAGGATAACCTCATGTTGAANTAATTGGGGCACATTACATTACTATTGTTATTTTATTTATGTTGGCTTGGGTCCATTAGTTGTAATTGTACCTCCTAGTATCCTATATATACCAAGGAGACCTTTTCATTTGGAATCATCTGGTATTTGTAAATTAATGTGGTCTATAACGAGGTTTCCCCCTCGAAGAGGCTTATTATCTAAAATTCTCTCTTTTTCAAGGCATTGAGTACTTATTCAGAGGTTTTTTTATGCTATTTTGATATTTGTTTCTTAACAACCTTTCTCCCCACCTTGAATGAATTCTCCAATGATTTGGGTTCCCAAAGGATAACCTCATGTTGAATGTTATCCTTTAAAGTTACTATGAAGACATCAATCAGGTGCTCATCTAGAATATCCACTACCTTTATATTCAATATTTGGAAGTTCTCAATGTGCTCCACAACTGAACCCTTTTTCTTGAGATTTATCATTTGGTTGAAGAAGGTATTGCTCTTTGTATCTTCATAGTGTGCTATCATTTCTTCAGTGAAAATTGTCCAAGTGACAAGTGATTTGCGATAACAAAGGAATTGATACCACACAAACTGATTAGGTTATAAATATAAGGACACAATTCATACCTTTTGTGTGTGTGGCACATGATCTATATCAAATAAATTCTCCATATAAAGTATCCATGTGATTGGATACTTTCCATCAAACTTCCTCATATCGATCTTAGGAAAGTGGTTGGTCTTCAACCCAAAGATGGAGTTTCTCTAGTCTTGATTCATCTTCCTTGTATCATGATCATGAATTTCATGGGATACATTGTCACTTTCAGGTGGCCTCTCTATTAGCAACTTTTTCATCCCTTCCATGATCTCCCCTTTTAAGCCATCCATTTTAGTATCCATCATCCATTCCATCTTAGCTTCAATTGAATCCATCATCTTTTGTTACGACCTTATTTTGTAAATCATCTATTTCCATATGCATTTCTTCACCTTCATCAAGAGTCCAAGTAGGACTGTCTGAGGGGTTATTTGGTGTATAATTTCCCTTTTTTGGTGGCATGTTGGCCAAGTATCACTGCAAGGTAGGAATTCTTAATTGTCTTAGGTAGAGGTCCTCACAAGCATGGGAGTGTCAAGTGATATAGCTCTTTGATATATGTGTGGGGTCCAACAATATTACTTGACCCAATATCTTAGGGTAATAACTAAGGAGGATTGACCATGCCCTTATCTGTACTATCTGACTACCTAGGTACTAGAGAGGGATATCCCCGAGTGTTGTTCTCGGTGTACTATAGTGACAAGATTACCAAATGGTTTACTTGGATGGTATCAGGATTCTATGGGATCTCCCAATATATTATAGGTATGTGGCAGATCAAATCTGTAGTATTTTTGTCTAATGTGAAATTTTTTGAAAGGGGGATTCCAATATACTCTAGGTACGTGGAAGAACCACACTGTACCTAGGTTGTAGCGTTGACAAGTAACAACATATCATATGTTTAGAGATGCCAAAATACATATGTATCTAATCATACCTAATATTATCCCACATTTATGTGATACTCCTTTTATCCCACTTTATTCCACCTTTTGAATCACCCCAATTGGATATTCTAGTCAAAAGATATGCAAATTTCCAAAAACAAAGAAAAACATACATTTTAAAACATTGATTTGGAGACTGTTCTGGTAGCCAAACTTTCTTCTACTGTAGCTCTGCAATTTCAACCCTTCTGAGACTAAAATTTTGGCTTTATGTATCCTGATGTGTCTTATTTCAAACCCCATAGGTTATACCAATATTGGATTCTTCAAAATACTTTTATGATAACTTTCCCAAGATGTGTTGATTGTTTCCCTTTTTGGAGAGCGAACTTGTACGACATTTCCACGTGTCATTGTATTCACTTCATAACTTGAAATTCGCACCAATAAAAATAAGGTATATACCCTAACCAATGGAACATGTTAAACTCAATTTAGAGGTATTTAGCTTCATATATAACATTTTTCCCAAGAACACATGTTTTAGACTGAAATCTATACCAACCAAAAACCCTAATTTCCTCAACGAATAACTTTCAGATTACAACGAATCAAGGACTGAATTTTTTAAATCATATACTTCCCTATTCCTCCTTCATATCGTAAAAAATTGATAACCTGAAAGCAAGCCTAAAAATATTCGGAGCTAAAATACCAAGAAGACATGTTTCAGACTTGTTTGAGGACTAGTAAAAAACTCTAACTTGAACATAATGTATCTCCAAAAATATAATGAAACAACATATGAAATTTGGACCCCAGTTATATCTATATGTCTCCTCTACACAATATAAGTTCTAGAGATTGAAACCTTCTAGAAAAAAAAATTGTAGCTAAAATTCCAAGAAGACTTGTTTTGAAGAAGCCAGTCCCGAGGATTGTCTAGTTCTGATACCAAATGTTAATAACCAAATATCAAAATAGCATAAAATACCTCAAAATAAGTAATCCATGCCTTGAAAAAGGGATAAATTCATATAATAATATTCTTCGAGGGGGAAACCTCCTTATACATTACATGAATTCACTAATAAAAAATGATTGTAAATGAAAAGGTCTCCTTGGTATATATAGGAGACTAGGAGGTACAATTACAACTAATGGACCCAAGCCGATATAAATAAAATAATAATACTATTGTAATATTCCCCAATTAAGGGATAATGTGTCACTATTTAGGGATGAGCATGAACCGTTAAAATGTGTAGTACCTTGTACATAGGTGTGTGCTGTGAGTGTTTTTTGTTTTTCATATATCATATCCAAAAAATACAAAAACATTTTTTTTTTAGATTTTAATATGCATTTTGACCCCCAAAATATAGTTTACATGTGTGGACAAGGTAACGAGGAATTTTTATGTATATGGAAACATCCACTACACTTGAGATACATATTCCTAAACTAGCATATAGAGATATTAGTTTCCCTACAACTCCCACCTTGCATTATTAACCATCCATTTTGCTAGCACTGTGCCTTAGGTTTGATCCCTCCTGGTTGCGACATTCGCCACTCCTTTTGCATGTTATAATTGGTTCAATAATTCCTACCCTTCATGGGTGCCAAAGTTATCACCTGTATTTTCATTCAATTCCCATGCTGCACTTTCCTGTAGGCTCGAGAGCCATCCTTTATCCCTGCAATGACTTGAAGTTGAGCCTTATACTTCTCTCTTCATCTATATTATGTCCATATCCCATGGGGTTCTTGAACATTTTTCTTGTTTCTTAATGGTCACCAATGCATTTTATTATTTCATCATGATATTATTGCTACACTATTTTTTTCTCACATATCTCTTATCGCTATGCGGTAGCTTTGATCATTTGCCTCTTTCATTATTTGGCCTCCATTTTGCATTCACCTAGCCAAGGAGAGAAAAGATGATAAGAATGGATCTCACTTTCCTGTACCATTTGCATTCACTTTTCTTAGGTCAGTTCCATGCACTTGGAACATAGGAGTATGATGTTAAGCCACTCATTCTCTCCCACCGAGTAAAATTTCATCTCTCTTTTGGGCTCGTAAAAGGAGATGAAAAAGATACTATTGAGTACACTTTTATCTCTTCTTTCAGACTCATAAAAGGACATGGAAAATACACTACCAAGCATACTTTCATCATTATTTAGTTCTCGTTAAACCATGAAGGATACGAAGAAAACTTTCATAATTCTTTCATGCTCATTAAACCATGAAGGAGACAGAGCATACTTGCATCATTATTTCATGTTGGTTGAACCGTGAAGGAGACATAAAACATGGAAAATTAAAAATAAAAAGAGGGGTTTTTTCACCATTTGTATATTCTCCAAATGGTAGTGTTAGTTGATTCACCCTTGAAGATGGAACATGTTTGAGTCCTCATTATACAGTTGGATTTTAGCTTGCCTAGGAGTTTTCCTAGTAATATGAGTTAGAGATAATCCTCTAATTGGTTACTCTTCCAGTCATCATGGAGAGTGATTCAATGCCTTTTTCATTGTTGCAATATAGTCATCGAGCTCTTGTGTCTTGTTTCCAAGTCACCATTATGTCATGCTATATGTTCAAGGGAAGTTTAAGCTTGAGTTGGACATCTATTGTTTTGTTGAATTTTAAAGTTCACCATCCCTATGTCGATTGTACTTTTTCATACTCTTGACATCATCTCTTGGTGTATGTTTCATGTCGATTGATGGTGGATACATTAAGGCCCTCCTTCAATGGATGTCTTCCTATATACTTCAACACATTATCTAGGAGAGGGATCTAGAAACCAACTAGTACCTTGGAGCTTGCAATCATCAGTGGCATGCCTCCTCTTGATTGATAGTGGGTTTACATCATTGATTCTTGATCGATTAATTCTACGAGTGTTCGACATAATATCATCTATTCACACTTGCTATATTGTACTAGGTACCTTGGGTTCCATCTTAATCATCGATGGATCCCCTTGCATATGTTAATGGTATACATTGATGGTTCATAATTAGGAGGTTTCTACCATGGTCAACATAAACTCATCTATTCACATGTTGTAGATTCACACCATAGAGGTTTGGGACAAGGATATTGGGTTGGGACCATATCATTCATTTACAACATCCCCTCTTGAGTTGCGATGGAGTATATCACTTGTATATGAGTACTTTGAAAACTTCAGGGGCACTCTTCTCAATGCTCATTGTATTCCTGATATCTACATGTTGTGTCATAGATGCAAGTTGTATTCGATTGTGGCTATGATTGATTTCATGAAATAGATCCACATTTTATTTTCTCATGGCTACGGTCCTATTGATGACATGGATACACTGTGTACTATTTCTTGGCCAATGCCCAATATTTCACATCATGGATCCACAGTGTATTGTTTTGCGACCATGATCATTCATAGTCTAAGTATGTATACCTAGGGGATAGTCTATTTATTCTCTCATACTTGGTGTTTAATTGCAATACTTCTTTGACTTCTGACACTCCTTTTCTCTCTCCTCATATTGCCTCACATGGATGTTATTTTATTGTAATGTATTTCAGCCATCTATTCCTTTCTTGACCTCACACATTATGGGGCATCTGTTATAGCCTTAATTTCTACCCTACAAGCCAGAAGGGAATATGGAAGATGATGTAATCCAAAATGCATTTTTTGCCTAATATTTGATCCCTTTTTGCAGATCATCGTTGAACACATAGTGGAAAACAAGTGACGATCATCACTCCTCAATAGTGTTCAACAAGTGATGACCCCTAAAACTTTCATATTTGGGGTGTTACGAGGAGATAGGTGAAGGATGAGTTGTATATTCATGGAAAGGGCCTACGACTCACAACATTCGAATCTCTAGTGGTCTCTAGAAGATATAGAATCTTTCCCAAGCCTCCTCCAAATAACTATATAACAAAGGAAAGTCTTGGGAAAGAAGGAGAATTCAATAGTAATGGTGTGTTGTCCATTTGTAGCAGAGCTCTTCCTATCTATCACTACCATAAATAAGAGTTCCTAGCCTGATCAAGAAGCTAAGCAGGAGGAGAAAGGAGTCAAAGGGGAAATGCATCTACATATGTTGGTTATTAATCTCTCTTCTTACTCTTTATTTGACAAAGTTTCAGATATGAACAAGTTTCCAACAAAATCCTCTAAAACTATCATCCCTGCTGATAAACCACAAGGAAACAAAACACACAAAATGTACTACGTAGTCTCACCTAAGATAGTTCGATGTGTTACTGCAAAGCTAAGGTGCTTTCAACCTAGGAAACAATGGGGATATGGGATTGTATTTCCTCTTCTTAGGTATTGATCTTTTTGTTCTTTCTATTATTATTAAGATTCATTAATCTGTAAGTTTATGCATGCAATCTACATAACTAACCAATAACATATCTGACAAAAATATTCATTCATCATCTAATTATTGAAAAAATGTAATTATGAAATACATAACACACACATAACACATGTTTTACCATAGTTCAACCCCTCTTGGGCTATGTCCACAAAGATCTAGCTTCTTAGGATATTTTATTTAGTTCTTTGCAAAATATGGCACCACATGCACTACATCTTTGATCATAAAATCATAAAAGAGGTTCCTCAACCTCTGTGAGGTGGACTAGATCGCACCATGCTCCTCATCCTATGATCTAACCCTCAAGGTATAGCTACTTGATTCACCTATAGTTCAACAGATTACAATAGTCACTCAATTACAATCATTGAATAATAGCATCAAAACCATGTTCATCTATGTTGGCGCAGGGGAAGACCCAGGGTTCAACGCTCAAGAGCAAACCAACAAAACCCTAACTACCAACTCTTTCAGAAACACCTGTGAAGCAGATGAAGTCTCACCCGAGGTAGAGGTAGGGGTGGTTGCAGGACTCCAGTGTCTGCAACTGTAGCTGGGACATCAATCTATGATTGTAACACCTTGACAAAGAACTTAGCAATATAGTTCATCAATGTTTAACTAGTATCTACTTTGCAACTAAAACCCTACTTACAGAGCATTGTAGTATTTAACTAGGTCTAGCATTTAGCAGCACTTAGCATGACAAAACAGATCAGATCTAGCAGATTCAAGCACTAAGAACATTCACACAGGTCAGATCTAGCATTCACTCTCACTATTAAGCACAAAGAAACAACAGATCTACCTATCATTCATCCATATCAAAGCACTAGAAAAGTAAATACATAAACACATCAATACATCACATAAAGAATTCACAACACAAGATATATGTGGTTCACCCCCGACCTAGGGCTACATCCACCAACTCTTCTTCTCTTCTATTATCTTTTGTCAATCAGTTACATGCATAGAGCCACAAGAACCCTACTTTGCATAGGACATGAGATTTGCGCACTCTACTAGACCCTCCTTCCCCAAGTAGATCTAGGCACATAGCCTTACACAACCTTTTACAGTCACTTGCACTTAGCCTTGCAAGTCTTACACAATATGCACATAGCACTTACAATTGTTACTTGCAGATAGCAAAACATCACACACATAGCTCTCATGTCCTAGCACTTAGCATGGCACACTTGTGTCACATTCAATCACATAGATCGAACTTTAGCACTTAGCACACAGACCAGTCACTACTTCTTACATCGCTTATTATTCTATTTATATATTAAAAAATGGGCCTAAATATGGGTAAACCCACGAGCCAACATCCCCAAACCCGTTACATAAGCCCAAAACCCAAAAAACCCTAAAAAGGGGATGATATCCCTCGATGTTCAATTCATCTTGCACTCTCCATTCGACAGCCTATGGAAGTCCCAAAAATAGGTCAAACATGACCAAGAATCCTCAACACTTGGTCAAGGGCCAAAAGGCCCCCAACACTCACCTGTGATGCATCCTGAGTCACTCTGATCTGGGTAATTATGCCTCAAAATCCTTGAGCTTGGCTCAAGATGCTTTGACTTGTTGTTGTGCCACGACCTCCTACTCAGTGAACTCTTGGATGACTACTTCGTTGACAGGTCCGTCTAGGCGTTGTTCAACCCCAATGATGACTTTCTCCAGTTCTTCTCCTCAGCCTTCAATATCTACGAATAGTTGGAAAGCCTCATCCTATATAGGTTGGAGCCTCTGAGTCACTTCCATGACTCTGCTTTGAATGGTGTGGACCTTGTACTGAGAAGTGTGTTGCTCTTGGGATCTCTTCATCCTTTCAACATATGATAGGGGCTTCAACTACGCTTGTATTGTTTCTTCTTGCTTCTTCACCTCCTAGAGTTGTGAATCCAGTGCCTTCAGTTCTAGATTCTCAGTGAGTCTCTCATAAGTTTGGCACTGCTATCACTTAGTTATTTACATTCCATGGAAAGGTCCTTTATTCTCTCAACTGCACTTCGAGTAGTTGCTTCTCTTTGATCCCTCACATCCTGCGGGGTGCTTGGCACTGTGCGGAGCTCTAAGTATTCTATTCTTTGTTGTAGATATTGGATAGCTTCTGTGAGCTTCTCTACTTGATGCACGACTCGGTCTTCTTCCTTTGGCTCTAAGCTTTTCATAGAGCGAAGTGCTATGTTGACTACATCTTTCTCTTCGAGTTTCACTGCGAGCAACTGTTCTTTTTCCTATTGAATCTGTGCTTTCTTCTCTTCAAAATTTTCCTGGAGAGAAACCTTTCCTACTCTACAATTTGGCATTGTTCTAGGAGTACTTATTGCACTGGCTTCAAGGCATGGGTGGCCTGTTCTATTTCTTCCTTTATGTGATGAAGGCAAGCTTCGGTCACATCAGCTAGTCGGTGGAGTTGGGATGGCTCATCTCCCAACTTTGGTTCTCTCGATGGCAGGGGCACAATGGACACTCCAAGACTGGACTGAAGGGCCTGTTATACCCCTTGGATTTCAACCTCAATCCTGTTATAAATCTCCTCCTGCTTGGCTTCTTGTTTCTACAAGATTTCCTGCAAGGTGTCGTTCACAACTACGATGATGAAGTCAAAATCATCGACAATGAGCACAATCTGCATTTTAGTCAAGGTGGCTCTTGATTTCTTCCAGGAAGAGGGTTTCAGGGGATAATCCTTCTTCTTATTCATGGGATCAGCCTCATCTCTAGGCAACATTACTTCACCTTGCTTCTTCTCATATTCTTTTCCATTTATCTCTTCTACTTCGTCATCACCCCCTCGGCTAGGTGATATGGAAGCAGTCTTTTTTGATGCGCTGCTTAAGTATTGGACTTCTTTGATATTCTTCCTTCTATTGGTTTTGGGTGTGTCATGTTCTTTGTGAATGGCCTCTGAGCTGTCAAGTTCAGGGTCAAACATCTCTACAGGGTTAGCGAGGATAACGAGGTTTTCTAACCAGTCCTTAGTTATCTCCTCGAGGTCCTCTTCTGTGAGCTTGTAGTACGACTGAAGCTCCTCCTTATGCTCATCTTCTCGCATAGTAATATATATGAAGTGTCGATCTGTGTGGAACTTAATGAGGGGTTGAAACTATTGTAGGGTGTTCGACATCATGAGAGGTTCAGCTTCGATAGCCCTCTTCAGCTGGAGATAATACATGTGAAAGACTGCGTTTGAATGCCACTATTTTCCCATATCACTCGAGTACCAGAGTGTGGTGAATTTTGTAGTGAGCAGATCGAACAGATCGATGTCTGGGAAGGTCACACCTTAAAGGCATTTCTCAAGCACTAAACGCAATGAGGATCAGGAGCCAGCTAAAGTGGAACTTGTATCCCTAATCTTGTTCTTCGCGACTATCTAATTCCAGCTGATTAACTAGGTACTTCACCAAGTTCATCTGTATGCCTTCCACACATTTCTTAGTGAGGTCGACAACAAAGCCTATGACCTGCGTAGGTCTTTCTTCCTTACTAGATTTCCTGCAATTAAGTGGCATGTTAGGCACACTGTACCATTCTATATAGAGGCTACCTTGTAGCCTCGTGTCCCCTTCTCAACATCATCGTAGGTATCCTTGATCTTCTGTGCTAAGGAATGATCTATGGATTTTCCTAGATAGAAGTCCTATGGGTTGGATCATTGCATACTCAATCCAGTGATCCTATGGATCAACATCAAATCGACTATGATACGATGGTCTAGCCATAAGTAGCCTCCATGGTAGCATGAAAGTAGGATCTTGACATAGGCGTTAACTTCTTGGTTCTTTCCAAAGTGTGGAATTTTCATTACATTCAACAAGGTAGACTACGCGAGGTTCATCGTCCACAACCTGGGAATTATTTTCAAGTTCTTCCCCTCATCCTAGTCAAGTATTTATATAGGGCGAGCATACTATGGTTCTTGCGATCTCCTAAGTTGAAGTCGATGAACTTCAACGTTACGATATTGTATTGTTGTGTTATAACTGTGTGTATCCCCTTTGGGAGGTACGCAGTAACCATCGTGTAATCAAAATCTCTTGGCACACTATCACGACTCACCACACCAGCTATAGGCGGGATGTAGTCGGGTAAGATGGTTGGGATTAGCTTCGCATTTTCTAGGTCATTTATGTTCTTGTTTCTCTTTTCTGCTGCAACTTGGGATGGTCTGGATCCATGAGCGGTCGACGGAGAGGCCTGCACTCTTATCCTTGATGACGCTTGTACACCCAAAGAAATTACCCTTTGAGACATTACTCTTTGATTGCATTAAGCTCTTCAGACATACAGACTTGTGGTTGAATATCTCAAGTTGGAATAGAAACTACTCAATGGAACGGTGTGGATGGTGATAGTGCGATGATCACTGTGCGAAATCAAATAATATAGGGGCTCAGATAATCACAGTTGGAAAAAGTGTTCTCAGTACAAGGATTGACAGAATAAGTATATAACTAGGAAACAAATCTCTCCAATGGGTGATAAGCCTTCATTGATCCAGTTCTATTCATTACAACGCGGTCCCAATGGTCTGATGGCTAGATTTATGACAATGAATGTTGTTCTAATTGTTCGGGGCATCAGCCTAATGGTTATACTGTTTCCAATGGCTATATTTCTTCGCCATGGTGAAGTGCTATGTGGCGTTGTTCTGATATCCCGCCGAAGTTCTAGTTTTGCATATTTTCCTTCTCGAAAGTTCCCTCTAGAACCTTCTATAACTTTTCAATCTTTAATCTCTTCTTACTTAGTTTTTTATCTTTTTTCCTAGTGATCTTTGTCTCGTTATTCCTCTTTCCATTTTGATTCTTGTCTTCTCTTGGCATAGTAACTTCGCGCTGTTGAGATTCTTTCCTAGGATTCAAGGGAAATACTTCTACTCTAACTGGGGTAGGTGCTTCAGTCCTTTGTGAGTCTTCTTGTGTTCTTCCAACTCCAACATCCAATTTTCTGGTTTTAAATATCTTCAATTTGCTCTCTTGTTCTTCAATCAAGTGTGTGATCCTCCTAGTCATGAAATCTTTTAATTCTTGCTTCTTCTGCTCTAAGGCTTCCTGTTTTTTTCTTCTGGTCTGATCCCTTTCAATCCAAGGTTTTCCTAGTAACATAGAAAACATGGCGTTGTTCTCAATAAATTTAACAACCTCAAAATCTTCCTCTGTTGAAGCTCCATGAGAACTCATAGATATCTGGGTGAGTCTTCCTCATAGGGTTATCAGTTTTCCTTTAAATAATCTTATTTCTCCCAATGAAGGAATCATAGTAGGATTTCCTAAAGTTTCCCAAGTTCTTTCTTTCATGATATTCACCTGTGTTTATTCAGCCAGAACACAGTCAATGTCAAAGTCTCCTATACTTTCTTCTATTCATTCTTTTTCTTTAAAAATCTCTGACAAGTTGATATTTCGATGGTCATTCAGGGTTTCTTTCATTTGCAGAGATACAGTCTCTGATTGTTTCTGGGGTTCTTCCATGGTCTTAGTGTCTTTACCTTTCTCATGGTCTTCTTGTCTCATATTCATTCTCTCAACCTTAGCAATCATTCTAGGGAAATCCAAAACCTTGTGGTCCATATCTTTACAACAAAGACAACTGGATCTTCTACCAAGATATTCCTTAGCAATATGTCTCGATATTCTGCAACTGTAACAAAGATTAAATCCTTTTTTTCTCTTAAATGATCCCCAACCTTTCCTATACTGTGCACTAGGATCATGGTAGTTAACCTGCAAAAAAAAATTCCTAGGGTTCTGCAGCCATTTGTTAGTCCAAACATTATTTCTATGCATAGGAATAACATATATTTCACTATTCTTATCATATCTACGTATATAAAATCTTCTTTCATCTAGATGTGCCCTATTTTTTAAAAAATTATCAAACATACCTAGATCCATACTTTATAAACAAAAAATTTCCACTAATCTTACTTTCAGTAGAGCACAAAAGCTTCCATATCTAAAAACATTCACTATTCTTACCTTTATCAGAGCACAAAACTGTTAGATCTTACGTCTTTTCTTCAGATATAACTTCTATTCTTAGCACAAATATTCACAGATTAAGTAGAATATTGCGCACTCAGGAAACAAATCTACACACAGAGATTCCACAGTTTCAGGTCTCGACAATAAAACCATTTGTTGTCACAGGGGAAAAATCGGGGTTCAATGCTCAAGAGCACACCAACAAAACCCTAACTACTGGCCCTTTCGGCAACACCTGCAAAGCAGATGAAGTCTCACCCGAGGTAGAGGCAGGGGTGGTTGCAGGACTCCAGTTTCTACAACCGTATTTGGGACACCGATCTGTGATTGTAACACCTTGACAAAGAACTTAGCAATATAGTTCATCAATTTTTAACCAATATCTACTTTGTAGCTAAAACCCTACTTACAGAGCATCGCAGTATTCAACTAGATCTAGCATCTAGAAACACTTAGCATGACGAAACATATCAGATCTAGTAGATTCAACAACTAAGCACATTCACACAAGTCATATCTAGCATTCACTCTCATTATTAATCACAAATCAACAACATATGTACCTTTCAATCATCTATATCAAAGCACTAAGAAGGCACATACATAAACACATGATTACATCACACAAATCATTCACAAAACATGATGTACGTGGTTCACCCTCGTCTTGGGGCTATGTCCAACAAATCTTCTTCTCTTCTATTATCTTCTATAAATCAGTTACATGCATAGAGCCATAAGAACCCTACTCCTCATAGGATAGGAGATCTGCACACTCTTCTAGACCCTCTTTCCCCGAGTAGATCTAGGCACAGAGCCTTACACAGCCTTTTACAGTCACTTGCACTCAGTTTTACAAGTCTCACACAATATGAATAGAGCACTTACAACTGTTACCTGCACTTAGCAAAACATCACACGCATAGCTCTCATGTCCTAGCACTTAGCATGGCACACTTGTGTCACCTTCAATCACATAGATCGAACTTTAGCACTTAGCGCATTCACCAATCAATACTTCTTACATCTCCTAGTCTTCTATTTATACATTACAAAATGGGCCTAAACATGGGTAAAACCATGGGCTGACATCCCCAAACCCATTACATAAGTCCAAAAACTGAAAATCCCTAAAAAGGGGCCAAGATCCTGTGATCTCTTCTTCGTCTTGCACTCCTCCTTTGACAGCCTATCGAAGTCCAAAAAATAGTTCAAACATGACCAAGAATCCTCAAAACTTGGTCAAGGGCCAAAAAGATACTACTTGGAACCCCAACCTACATCCCTTAGGTTCTTATTTATACTAATTTACAAGCTTCTTATTTGTTACAATCTCTTACCAAAACCCTAACCCTAACATCGTTAGGTTTTCCAGCATGCACGCCTTGCATGCTTTCCTCCCTTGCATGCAAATTTCCCTTGCACGTGTTATTTTTCCTGCTAGTTGTTCTTCTTCAAAATTAGACCATTCCTTACCAAAATTGGGTCTTTTGTCAAAATAGTTATGTGCCCAATAGGCCCCCAAGACTTAAATGTGGCTTGTCCCAAGGCACTTAGCCAGTGCACGCTCCCTGAAAAACCTTTTCCAGGTTGTGGAACTTGTCTACAAGTTCCCTTCCTCTAGCCTTGATCTACATAGATTTATCTGTCAGTGCCTCTACTGAATGCATTGTGATCTCCTTAGTGATTAGTTTTTCACTCTCTGTGTTCACCTGCGACACTATCTTATTTTCCTCCTTTTTATTTATTTTTCTCATTTTTCTATCTTAACTTCTACTATAGTACACTATTTAGATGATTTCTTACTACGCTGTAACTTTTAAGTGCTAGGAGGTTGACTGTCCCTATACAGTTTCAGTCGACTCCCAATTATCATTCCTTTCAGTTATGTTCCTCCCAAGTCTCTTAATTGTACAAATCTGCCATCTATGACAATATTCACTTCATATGGCCCAAACTAGTGCATTATGAATTTACCGAGATGATGAAAACATTTACTATCATAAATCAAGACTGGGTATCCCTCATTGAAACTCTTCCTCTTGATATGTTTATCATGCCAAGATTTGTCTCTTGATTTCTGTACTTCTTGCTGAAATCCTACTAGAAGCTTATCCTCTTCCATCTCCATTAGTTGATTTAATATTTCCTTTATTGCACCTCTTCATGTCATGTTGGTGATTTTTTCTACGCGCAGACTGGGTACCAGGAATTCCAGTGGCATGACTTATTATTTCCCATACACCAACCTAAATGATGTTTGTCCTATCATCTTATTACATGTAAGTCCCAATCATCCCTGTTGACATTGTAGATCTTTTTCAGAGAATTCTCCAAGATCTTATTAAAGGCTTCTAATGTTCCACTTGCTTGAGGATGGTATGGTGTAATCTTCTAATGATAGACTTCAAACTTCACAGTCATAGTATTGATAGTACAACCAAATATAATGATCACTTGCTCAAATAAGAAGTTTGATGATGTCTTTGTGCTGCAATCTTTGACTGGTGTTGCTTCTACCCATATTATTAAGTATTTTGTCATAGTAATGATATACCTTGCTCCTAACCTCTTTGTTGGTGGATTAATTGGTTGCACAAAGTCTATTGCCCATTTTTCAAATACTTGCAAAGTCACATGTGGTCTTCGGTGCATCTCATCCCTTCTGTTGGGTTTACCAATCCTCTGACATATATCACATTTCTAGAAATATTCCTTAGCATCTCTGTGGATTTTTGGCCACCATAGTCCTGCGCGCAATACCTTTCATGTGGTATCTTTTCCAGCATAATTTCCTCCAACTATTCTCTCATGAGATTCTGCCAAAATTCTAGGCCTTTCATGTTCTAGTACAGATCTTCTCAAAAACAATTGTGTGCCCATTTTGTATAAGTGTCCTACAATCAATTTATAGTCTACAACTCTTACTACCAGATTTTTATTGTGTGCAGTGTTAAACTCTTGTGGTGCAATCCATGTACTCAAGTATTCAATAATGTCCGCAAAATATTCATCAGCTACTTGGACTGAAAATAACTATGCATCGGGGAAGTTTTCTTCCAAGTTGGTTGGTTATTCTCCATTCATTACCCTTGATAGGTCATTAGGTTCTGCATTTATCTTCCCTGGTTTGACTATCACTCCAAAATCAAATTCCTGAAATAATAGTTTCCATCTATAGATCCTCCCCACCCAACAATGGCTTGTTGACTAGGTATTTGAGGGCTAAATGATCTATGAACATCTTAAAGTGTTTTCCCAGTAAGTAATGTCCGAACTTCTGAAGTGCATAAACCATATCTAGGCCTTCTCTTTCTATAGTATTGTAGTTATGCTCTGATTTTGACAGTTTTCTTCTTGAAAATGCTATAGGATGGTCCAAATCCCTTGCTCCTAGCTGTGCCAGAATTTCTCCAAGTGTTATAGTTGATGCATATACATGCACATGAAAAGTATTTTCCCAATATGGGAATAGTAGTATAGGTGTTGTGACTATATTTTCTTTTAGGGTGTCCAAAGCTTGTTGATAGTCCTCATTCCACTGAAATTTGATATCCTTCTTTAGCAATTTTTCCATTGGCGCAATAATCTGTGCATACCCTTTTATAAATTTTATGCAGTAGCTTGTATCTACCAATGTTTCTCTCAACTGACACACTGATTCTGGTGGTGGTAAATTGAAAATAACTGCAATCTTGGCAGGATCTGCTAACCAGCCTTGTTTGCACACTATATGTCCCAATAATATTCCAAATGGTGTCCCAAAAATTCACTTCTTGATATTCAATGATATCTGACACTACATGCATCTTTCCAACATTAGCCTTAACACTTCTACATGGTCCTTTAACAAATTATACATAGTCCAATCATCCAGATACACTTTTAAAAATTGATGTATGAACTCCTTAAATGTAGCTATGACTACCCTTGAGAATATGGTTGGTGCATTATTTAGCCCAAAAGGCATGACTATGTACTAATAAGATCCCCATTCTGTGGAAAAAGTAGTCTTGTACCTGTCTTCTGGGGCTATCTTGATTTGATGGTAGCATGAGAATACATCTATAAAGGAATATGCTTCATGTCCTCCAACATTCTCTAGGACTTCATCTGTAAATGGTGTAGGGAAAGGTCCATGTAGGCATGCATCATTCAATTTCCTTCAGTCTATACAAATCATGATCCCCCCTTGTTTCTTTTCTTGGAATACCATGGAGCTTATCCATTGAGATTCCTCCACTAGTTCTATGATACCAGCTTCCAACATCCTATCAGTTTCTTCTTTCACATTCTGCTTATATATTGGATTTAATCTATAAGGAATCTATTTGGCTGATATGGCCTCAGGTTTGAGAGGTATATTCATCTCTCCTAGATCTCCTTCTATGCCTTTCATCTATGTAAAGGTCATTGTGAACATGCCACTATATTCACACAGTAACTCTATTATTCTTTCTATTGTTTGTTCATCCCATTAGTCTCCAATGTTGGCCATTTTGGGATTATCAGTTGTCCCAATGTTGACTTTATTCACCTTGATTGGTGCAACAAATACTTCTAATTCCAGATATGGGGACTTCAACTTCCCTTTCTCCCTAAATTTCTTTAATTTGAATGTTGTGTGGGTCATGTTCATCTGGTGCTTCTTCCTTCACATGATAGCATGACAATAGTTCTTTCACGGTCTGTCTATTCTATTGTTGGTATTTTTTCATGAGTTCCACCTCTGGTTCATGGATGAATATCACCCCTCTTATATTCTTCAATGCTGAATCCATGTTGGGGTTCTCATGTTCAAATGAGAAAGTTACTAAAAAATTATGTCGCAATGCTATCCATTCTATAGTGCGTCTGTGCATCTCCTTGTCTACATACCAGTTCTCTTGAATTCCTTATAGTGTATGGATGAAGTGATGAGGCCATTCTTCTAGTGGTGTCATCCTCCATAGCATTCTTCACTTCTCCAAATGTTATGCTGGTGTCCCCTGTCCATCGTATCATTGCATCTTATTTTTCCCCTTCTTTGCGCCGAATCTAATGTGCAATAGTCACTTACATTGGTACCGGTCCTAAATTGTTCCTTTGCACACATTCCACCATCTTCGATGTGTGTCCTTAAGTGTTATGTCTAGGGATAAGAGCCTCTAATTTTCCATAACTTCATCTTCATATTTTGTTAGGAATTCCTATAAATCATTTATGCCATGAAAAATAGGAGGTTTGTTGATCTTTGTACCCACCCATCTTACTAAGTGGTCTATTATTGCACACCTTATTGTGGACACTTCATGTAATATTTTCTACCAATTATCCAGCCATATATATGAGTCAGAAGCACATGATGTGATGCTCCTCCAACTGATTACCCCATCTGTAGTTGGGTTAACATAATATTCTTTTTGCGTGGTGGTTTTGTACAACTGGTTTATCTCTTGTAAATACAGACAAGTTGGATCTACAAACCTTTCTCCTTATGAAGGGTCTAATGGTATAATGACTTTGTATTCTCCTTATTAAAATGCCATCTTCCTTGTCTTCAAGTTGATTATGGCATGGTTATCAAATTCCCAATCCAGTGCAAGCAATACTGGATAAGGTGTTGAACCATCTACTATTTCTATCACTTCAAAATCTGCCTTAGTGCGCACTCCATCCAAATATATTGTCACACCTTTAAACCTTTCGATTGGCAGAACTTTGTGTTGGTTTTCTAGCTTCAACTGAAAATGTGAATAGCCTAATGTGGGATCTCCCATGCATTTCCATGTCTTCTTGGGTAAAATGTTGACTTCAGAGCCTAAGTGCAGTATAGTGTCCCCCATATTGAAATCCCCAATGTTAGCATTCAATTTGAATTCTTTGCTTGTCCTCCTTCTTGAATGGAGGTGATTGATTATCTTCTACTCTAATTTCTCCTCTACCTGTGTGTTACATATTTCTAAAATATTTTTCAAAACTTTAACAGATGATAGATCATTTAGTAGCTTAACACATGATTGCAAAAAAGTCTTTATGTCAGTTACTTGTTTTACAGGTTGTGCTTCATTGGTGTAGTCCATTGAGGGAGACATTCCGAACATTGGTACATTCTAAGTATGTTGTGTATTCGATGTAGATGCAACATATCTCTTAGATAACTCCTTTATTTCCTCCTTGAGTATTTATTTCTCTTTTCCTACATCAAACTGCTTCTCTGGTTTGGTATTTTTCTTCAGCCATTGGTGGTGTACTAGATCTTGTCTTGCTACATCAAATTTCTTTTTATATCCTCCATGCATGACTATGTTGATGTTCCTCCCATCATTTCAGGATTCTTCATAAATCCATTATACATTATGATTGTTCTAATTTCTCTGTTCTTGAATATTCCCCAATAGTGTTGGGAATTCCTTTGTATCATGGTCTATTGCATGAAAGTACATGCATGTCGCAGGTGGAAGTGGAAATTCCCTTGCATAATTTTTTATATGTTGGAAGCTATGGCATGCAGACCTTTGCCTCTTCTGAATCCTCCTCTACCCTGTCCTCCACCTCTGTATCCACCTTGATATCCTCATGGTGCATTGTAATGAGGTACGTGATTATACTGCGTGGGGTTATACTGGAGCTGCGGGTTATTATACTGAGGCTGCACAGTGTTGTACTATTGCTGCACATTATTATAAGGAGGTGGTACCTAGTTGAATTGTGGTGAATATTTCCTTGTCATCATTTTTTCCTGCACCCTATATGTATCTAAAGTTCTTTCCCTCATCAGGTCCATTGTCCTACAATATTTATCATCATGACCCACTGATTTGAAAAAAATGAAGTATGAGTATTGTCTGGTACTTTTGCATCATTGGACAATCATATGGATCATGGCCATGTGTTTTACAGATATCAAACCATGGTCCTCTTGTTGGAAAGGGGTTTGGTAGCCCTGTTGACATGTACTGCATGGAATTTGGGCACTCATTCTTGTGGTGAATTTTTGTCCTACATGTGGTACACCAAACAACTTCTCTCTTCTCTTTTCCCTTATTATGGTTTAGTTGAAATGTGAGGTTCTTTAAATCCTCCTTCAACTCTTCTATTGATGGATCTGTCTTCTAATATTAGTTCTCTTCCATTTCTAAGGATGCCTGCAGAGCCTCTTCCCAAGTTTGAAACTTTTGTTACCTCAAAGGTTATTTTAGATGCGGTAGTAGTGAATTCACAAAGAAATGTTTATGCCACATGTCAGTCATGACATACTTCAATTTACCCTTCAACCATTTGAACCTTTGATCAATCTCCCAAACAGACTCGCCTATTTTCTTCCTAATTTCAATCATCTCATTCATGTACTAATATTTTGAGCTAGGATTTTGAAATTCATTTATCATCAACTTCTTGACACATGAAATTGTCCTTGTTGTTCCTGGTGGACTGTTTACAGCTAAGTTCATGTACCAATCCAGTGCCTAGTCTCTTAGCGTGATATATAACTATGCAATTTTTGTATCTTGATCTGTGATTTCCTTTGCTTCCTATATCTTCTCATAGATGAACAAGTTATTTTCAGGATCCTCTAATGCCTGTCCCTTGAATTTTGGTAACCTGATGGTGGGATCATGTCATTCCATCTTGAATTGTGATGAACTACTACCTCTGCGCAATGTAGATACTTAACTACTAATTCTTGAACTGGTTCTTCCAATTGTTTCTCCTTGTTTAGATTTGTTTCATGTTGTCTTCCTTCCACTAAAATTTGGTTGTCTAAATGGTTGTGTTCTTATGGATGTATTAGTCACACATGGGGTTATGGGTTCCACAATGACACTGACATGGATGGGAATTCTACCTTCAGTTCCTTCCCTTGGATCTCCTATCTTCCTTTCATATGTTGCATGCAGGATTTACTCAATATTCTCTGCATCACAAAGATCCTCTTCCTCTTCTTTATCACTTTCCAAGCCCTCTCTCTCAACTATGGATCTCCTCTTATTATTATCTTGTATTGGTAGGGTTCTCCACTGCGCGTCTTTCCATTTTTTTCCATTATCTACTTGATTTTTCCTCTTCCATCATGATTGGGTCCATGGCCTCCTTCTTTCCCTTTTCCATCTCTCCCTCCATCCTTCCATCTCGGGTCAGTGCTTCCCCCCTTCCCCCATGCATGCAGGGAAGTTTAGTTGTTTGATGCCATTTTAATTACACCTTTGTTATACACTAAGATCTTGATTGAAGTGTACAACGATCTAATATACCTACCTCTAGGTACTCTCAGAAAATCCTACTCTACTGCATTGTAAGACTTCATAGTATGTACTACAAATTCTGTGATAAACCCTGCAACGATACTGTCTAACTAGAAGTCTATTGAGCCTATGAAATTGTTGTCAACTTGTTGTAGTTGTGCAATATCCAAAGGATTCAACTTGATATGTCTAATTCAATTCATAGGGTGGTTGTGTTTTAACCTTAATAGGCACTCCTGGAACACATGTGGGAAATTGTAGAAAAAACACCTCATGCTGGTCACTAAACACGTACTTGTCCAAATATTCGCATGGTGTTATTTTAGGGTTTCTTTTATCCTTCTACGAAAAATCAAACTCCTTTGTTTTGAACCAGCTTTCGATCTCCTCCTTCGTTGGATTCCATGGTATGAACATCCCCTTATATACTTTCATTTTCTACATGATTCTTTCACGGATCTCACTCACTCAATCCCATGCCGTTCCACCTGACAACCAAACCATTTGTATGAAATGTTAGGGTATGGTATGCCTTGCCTTCGTATGGTATGGTATGGTATGGTCTTCCTTGCCAAGCCATGCCAAGCCATGAAATGGTATGGTATGGTATGGTATGCCTTGCTTTGGTATGGTATTGTATGGTATGGTATGGTATGGTATGGTATGGTATGATATGCCTTGCCATGCCATGCCATGCCTTACCTTCCCATGGTATGGTATGGTATGCTTTGCCTTGTCTTTCCATGGTATGGTATGTTATCGTATGCCTTGCCTTGCCAAGCCCTAGTATGGTATGGTATGGTATGGTATGCCTTGCCATGCCATGCCTTTCCTTGACTTGTCATGGTATAGTATGTTATGGTATGGTATACCTTGCCTTGTCTTTCCTTTACATGGTATGGTATGGTATGGTATGGTATGGTATTGTATGCCTTGCCTTGCCTTTCCTTGACAAGCCATGGTATGGTATGGTATGGTATGCTTTGCCTTGGTATGGTATGGTATGGTATGGTATCCTTTGCATGGTATGATGAGGTATGGTATGGTATTCCTTGCCTTGCCATGCCATGGTATGGTATCCCTTGCCATGGTATGGTATGTCTTTCCATGCCATGGTATGGTATGGTATGCCTTGCCTTGCCTTTTCATGTTATTCCATCGTATGGTATGGTATCCTTGGAATGGTATGGTATGATACCTTTTATTACATTTCTGTGATAATTTTCATCCCTTTAGGGTTTTCATGTGTCATCTTTCAATTCATCATGCATTTGTTATCTAAACCCTAATTTAAGATTGCATTTTTGGCTCCCTTTCATTTAATGATTACTTGTTTTAAGGGCTATTATAGTTGTCCTTGTATTGCCTTGCCTTGGATTACCTTTCCATTCCATGCCTTTCCTTGGATTACTTTTCCATGCCATGCCTTTCCTTTGCAAGCCCTGCCATGCCATGATTTGCATTTCCTTGCCTTTCTATGCCATTGCCTTTCCTTGCCATGCCTTGCCTTGCCTTGCCATGCCATTCTTTTCCATTCCATGCCTTTCCTTTCCATGCCATTCCTTTCCATAACATGCCTTTCCATGCCATGTCTTTCCATACCATGCCTTTCCATGCCATGCCATTCCATTTCATGCCTTTCCATGCCCCTCCATGCCTCACTTTCCATGCCCCTCCATGCCTCACTTTCCATGCCATGCCATGATTTTCAATACCATGACTTTCCATGCCATGCCTTTCCATACCATACCATGCCATGCCATGCCATGCCATGATTTTCAATACCATGACTTTCCATGCCATGCCTTTCCATACCATACCATGCCATGCCATGCAATGCATTTTCATGCCTTCACTTGCCATGCCTTTCCTTTAATTGCCATGCATTTCCTTTAATGGACAAGTTTAATACATAAATAATGCTTGTATTAAATGAACAAGTTTAATACATAAAAATTACAATTAGAGTATTCATTAAACATGTGGTTCTACAACTTGTTATCCCATATATCTTATATAAAAATACTTGCATGATAATTTCAATGTCATAACATAATCTCTCTTTATTCATATATCTAAGATATCATATATTTTTCAAACATGGATTATCCTAAGTAATAGGATTTACCTACACCTACACCTACACCTACACATAGAGCTAGAAATTGCCTTTCCTTGCAATGTCATTCCATGCTTAGCCTTGTCATCGCATGCCTTTGATTTCCTTTCATTTCTTTTATTTTCCTTTCCTTTCATTTCCTTTAATTGTTTTTATGCCTCTCAGTTTAGATTTTATGGCCCCAGACCAAATTAGTTACATGTCCCTAAATGGCTTGAGGAGGTGAGTTGCAACTCGCAATAAAACTCAAATCGGGTCTTGGATGGATGAAATGTCACTTGAATTGGATCCACATCACCGAGTTTTAGTTAGTGAGGCCCCTCCACTATCATTCCATCCATCAAAAAATATTTTGTTGGAGTATCTCTGGCACTAGGGTTTTTCTCAATGAGGCATAGTGCAATTTATGAAGAGGAGGTCAATTTTTAGGAACACTATGTTGAGTATTTGTGGGTAGTGTAGTCACACGGTCCTTGGAAAAACAGACTTGTGGAGCTTACGAAACTCATTTATTCTGCTTGGTTTAGATTTTTTGCCTCCAGGACAAATTGGCTACATGTCCCTAAATGGCTTGAGGAGGCGAGTTGCAACTTGCGATAAAACTCAAACCGTGTCTCGGATGGATGAAATGTTAATTGAATTGTATACAGATCACCAGGTTTAGATAGTGAGGCCCCTCCTCTATCATTCCATCCACCGAAAAACCCTTTTTTGGAGTATCTTTGGCACGAGGATTTTTCTCAATGAGGCATAGTGCAATTTCTGAAGAGGAGGTCAATTTTCAAGAACACTATGTTGGGAATTTTTGGGTACTGTAGTCACATGGTCCTTGGAAAAATAGACTTGAGAGATCTTACGAAACTCCATTATGCCACTCGGTTTGGATTTTATGCCCCTGGACCAAATTGGCCACATGTCCCTAAATGGCTTGAGGAGGCGAGTTGCAACTCATGATAAAACTCAAAAAAAGACTCGGATGGATGAAATGTCAATTTCATTGGATTTGGAGCACTAGGTTTCAGCTAGTGGGGCCCCTGCGTTGTCATTCCATCCATCGAAAAACCATTTTTTGGAGTATCTCCGACACTAGGGTTTTTCTCAATGAGGCATAGTGCAATTTATGAAGAGGAGATCGATTTTCAAGAACATTATGTCGGGAATTTGTGGGTAGTGTAGTCACATGGGCCTTGGACAAACATACTTGCAGGAGCTTACAAAACTCCATTATTCTGCTCGGTTTACATTTTATGCCCTTGGACAAAATTGGCCACATGACCCTAAATGGCATGGGAAGGCATGGAAAACAAAGGAAAGACTAGGCTATGAAATGCATGGGAAGGCATGGAAAGTCAGGGAATGGGAAGGCAAGGCATGACAAGGAAAGGCATCGAAAGGCATGGCAAGGAAAGGCAATGAATGGGAAGGAAAGGTAAGGCAAGGCATGACAAGGCAAGGAAATACATGGGAAGGAATGGAAAGGCAAGGAAAGGAAAGGCAAGGCATGACATGGCATTGAAAGACAAGGAAAGGGAAGGCATGGGAAGGTAGGGAAAGGCATGGGAAAGAAGGGCATGCAAGTGAAGGAAAGTGAATTCATGGGAAGGAAAGGAAAGGTAAGGCAAGGCATGGCATGGGAAGACATGGCAAGGAAAGGCATGGGAAGGAGAGGTAAGGAAAGGAAAGGCATGGGAAGGAAAGACATGGAAAGAAAAGGAAATGAAAGGCATTTCAAGGCATGAAAAGGAATGCAAATTAAGGAAAGGAATGACAAGGAAAGGCAAGGAAAGGAAAGGAAAGGAAAGACAAGGCATAGAAAGGCATAGAAAGGCATACAAAGTAAAGGAAACAAATGCCAAGGCAAGATGATGCAGAAGCATCTCTCCACGCAGCCAGCCAGCCAGCCAGCCACATCAGCGCGCATGCATTCATATGCTAAAAGGGAGGCGCAGCCTCATTTAAATTAGAAATGAATGTAATTAAATGTCTTAGGCTGTTGAGCTAAGGAAGCCATGCCTTTGCACAGGCTGTATATAAGATAAGCATTTATTATAGATCAGCTGAGATCTAGTTCTGAATAGCAGACTAGACAACCATTGATTGTAATTTATTAGAGTAGGTGAACCTGGAGGGAAGCACTAAGAACCCCTCAGGTAAAAGAGATTTTAGATCTCATTTTGAGTGTGTGGAGGTAGTGTAGAATGGTAGAGAAGAGAGAAGAGCCAGGGAGATCTTAGGAACATCATTTGTAAAATACAGGCATTTGCCATTTTTAATATAATCAGAAGCAATTTTTCCTGCATGTCATTTTGTGTTATATGCATGTCTGTGGGTGTTCTTTTATGTGCTGTGAATGTATGAATGTTAGGCATTTGCAGGGTGTTTGGGTGATTTTAGGCATGAGAGGTCTTTGAGGCTTCATACCAGGAGGGTGTGACAGAACGCAGAAGGTTCTGAGAGCCGGTGCACTGAGGATGCACTTCTGAACTCTGAGGAGTTAGACAGAGACGTGTTGAGGCACAGGACTGAAGTCATCAACTCAAGAAGAAGAATTTTGAGGTTGTTGAACACCTCATGAGGAAAGGTTGTGTAGCTGAGACATAGTTGAAGACAGAATCACTGAGGATTCTATAGAGCTCTGCCAAGTGGGCATTGAGCATATTCACAGTGGTGCAGTTGGAGGAAGAACTCTATTGAGAGTTTGAAAGAAGACCAAAATCACTGAGGATTCTGTGAGAGCTCTGCCATGAGGGAATCAAGCAAGTGAATAGGTGCACAGAGAAGGATAGAACTATTGGAGGCTCTGGGAGAGGAGATACTCCACCAGGAGGGCGTCGAGGAAGTGCCCAGGCAAGCACAGAAGAGGAAAGAACCCTTTGATTTTGGTGTCGTGAAGGGAGAATCCACTGAGGGATTCTCACAGGGGTACTGAATACCCAGAAGCACTCAGCCAGAGGTTTTTGGAGTATAGGATAGCCAGGAGGGCATCCATTTCATTCTCCATCTGAGGGAGAAGAAGGATAAAAATCCCCCAAGGGGTCTGAGTGTTTGTGAGAAGCTCAGAATAGACAACACGCTGGGTGCATGAGAAGACTCTGCAGGAGCGAAGACATCGGAATCCTTTAAGGATTCAAGAAGAACAAAATCAGGAAGGGAAGCGTTTCATACGCGCGGCGAGGCTCAAAGTCAAGGAGCTCGCAGAGAAGAAAGGCAGCAAAGGTCGAGGCCTTTAGAACCTTGGAAATTCTCCCAAGGCAGGACGAAAGCACAAGGAGACTCTGGTGAGAGCACAGTAGCCGTCAGATCAGCAAAAAAGCAGATTTGGGCTGTTGAATTAAGCATCCAGGAGGAGCTCAGGCGGAGCCGACAGAAAGAGAAGACCGACAGCCATCGGATCTCACCTAGATATCCCGACAGTCGTTATATCGGGAGGAGTTGCACACAGTTTAGCCTTAGGAGGAGGAGCGCACAGGGAAGCCATATCTGGACCGTCAGATCTGGTGCAGGATCCCGTCAGCCATTGGATCTCAAGAAGTTGAGTGGGGTTTAAGTCCTAGTACACAAACGAGGAATCCCGGAGGAATCATCGGGATATCAAGGTCATCGGGGTTTAGTCAAGGCCGGGAATCGGGACCTTGTGATTCTCGAAATCCCGAGAAAGGATCTCAGCTATTGATCTCAATAGGACATGTGTCATACATCAAGGCAAGAGTCAGGATTTAACCCATCGGGGATTTCAGGAGTGTGAAATCATTGTATGTTGGAATCACGATCTGCAATATCCCGACAGGGCGCTTAGAACCGTCCATCAGTAGGGAAACATGGTGAGAGATCCCGTAGAGTCGAGAATCAGAGAATCGGTGTTTTTGGAGACAAGAGACTCGAGCATGTTGAAATCGCGATCCGTGATTTCCTGATAGGATCCGAGCCATCCAAACCGCAGGGACACGTGGCGAGAGATACCGAAGAGTCGGAGTTCAGGATATCGGGGTTTCAAGAGTCGTGAAACACTTGCAAAATGAAATTGCAATCCACGATTTCCTGACATGGTCGGAGCCATTGATTTGGGGAACACGTGTCCAAGGATCTGAATGAATCGGGGTTCGAAATTTCTAGGTTTTCGCATACAACAGAATCGCTGCACTAGAAATCACGATTTCGCGATACCCGATAGAGCGATGGGAAAGCGGTGACATGGAGGAGAGAGTTCACACGTGCATCGGGGTTCCGCATTTCAGGATTCTCAGTGACGAGAAACTCACGATAGGATAAGTTGCGAAATCCTGAAATGCGACGGTCCCATAGTCATAGAATTTCAGTGGAGGACATGTGTCACTCCATGCCATCATAAGGAGTGTGGGCCATAGGAGCCAAAGCAGAGGACAGGTGTTGGAAGGTAGAGTCCACGCAAAAGTCAATGCCAGGTGGCATCGGGGATCGAAGAATTGGAGATCCTGAGGGTGTAAGTTTTATGCATTCCGATTTCGTGAATTCTGAAACTCCGATAGGGGAAGGACCATGGTCTTGTGGACTAGCAGGTCACATGAGAGAGGAGTTAGCCGGAGGGAGCTAAGGAGGGCAGAGAGTACCATCGGGGATCGGGAGTCGGGGATCTATGAGAGCAGTGAATCACGACAGTGCGAGTTCCGATTTCCCGACGGGAAAATTCTTGATAAAAGAAAGGAACACGTGGGTGAATGTTCATCGGGGTTCAGGGATTCGTAAGAACCGATCCCGTAGTTTCAAGACTCGTGATCACGTGGGGTCTGATTTCCCAATAGAATGAAGGGAGATCATAAGGTGAGTTCTGTGGGTGTAGGAAAGTCCCGGTAAGGGATTTGAAGAGTAATTCAGCTCTTCAGGCCGAAGGAAGAGAAGGTCCTGGTGGGAGCGGACGTGCCCTGGGTGGCGCGTGTGCATCATGTGGTATCATAGCTAGTTCTTTCTTGTATATTTCAGGCAGGAAGAGAGGAGCAGGAAGAAGACAGAGCACTGGAGGACTCTGTGTTGACTGTTTGCAGGAAGACAATAGTCAAGAATGCAGTCATTGGGACTGTAGGATGAAGCTGGAACACTTAGGGATGCAAAGTGACAGTAGCAGGGTTGCCAGAGAGGTAGACAGGGATAGCAAGATGGCTACTAAAGGCCATAGAAAGAAAAACAAGGTAGAAAATCTTGTCGAATGGGATGAATAAGAGACTAGAAATATCTATGAATATAAGGCAGACATAGAGGATTTCGAACTGCGGATGCGGCAGGATAGAAGGTGGAGACGTATGAAAAATTTACCCATGGAGAAGGCAAGGGCGAAATGGCCTGTCAAGGAGCTGATTGTCATGAAACAATGCAAGCTGTTGAGAAAATGGTTGAGGTATGCTGAAAACCTCAAGGTCGCAGAAGAGAAGATGATTTGTCACTGTTGGCCAGAGACTGGAAAAGGTCTCGATGATTGGGATGATGAAGAATTTGAATTGGGATCAGTTGAGGATATCAAGAACTGCCAGGAGGGCAGAGAAGTAGAAATTCCAGTTTGCCATGAGGGCAACGAGTTGATATCAGTTGAGGATCTCACGAACTATTAGGAGGACAGCCAGGGAATTTCAATTTTCCATGAGGGCAATGATCAAAGATCACTGTGGGATCTCGAAGACTGCTAGGAGGGTAGCGGAAGCATGTCAAACTGACAGGAGGGCAGTGGAAGCATCGAAGACTTCCAGGAGGGCAGAGATGAACATATGAGACTGTCTGAAAGTCTTGTGGACTCAGAGGAGAGTTCAATTTAGCAGGGGTTGTTGATGAAGATGGGATCGGTTGATCTCATAGTCTGCTAGGAGAAAACCAGGGACATCCCACATTGCCAGGTGGGCAGAGATGAGCAGGTGGATTTGGATCATCCAGAGGAGTTGACAGAGCAGGTGAGACTGTCTGATAGTATCATAAATTCAAGGATGGAAAGGGATCAACAGGTGCAGTTGACAGGAGAGGTGGAGGATCAGGATGATCTTCTGATGATTGGGGGAATACAAGTATTCCTACCATGTGCCCAGGAGGAGGTGAAAAGTTGTGTTGCAGATGGTGCAACAACAGAACAGTCACAGCTGATGATGACTGTCAAAGAAGAAGAATTGGAGTATACATTTGAGACTTCCCAAGCGGATGAAAGGAAGAATGAGCGTTTTGAGGAGCGATTCAATGATTTCAGCCAGGAAGTTGAAGAAGATGTAGCACTGAAGCTGACAGCAAAAGACGCAGAAGCGGAAGAGGAAAGTGAGCATTCCAAGGAATGGTTCAAAGCATTCAACATTGAAGCTGAAGAGACTGCAACATGGGAGATTGCAGCAGGAGCAGAAGAGGAAAACGAGCATTCTAAGGAGTGGCTCGATATTTTACGTCAAGAAGATGAAAACATTGCAGCACAAGAGCTTGCAGCAGCAGATGAAGAAGACATGGACAACATATGTTTTGCTAATATGTGGGAACATATGGAAGCCTTGGAAGAAAGGGTAAAAGTGCAGGGCATGCACATCCAACAGGTGAAGCTGGAAATACATGAGGAAGGCGTGGGAGATCATGATGATCTTCCCAATGACAAAATTTTTTTGCAGCTGAGGAGACTACAAAAACAAGACTAGCCACTGGAGCAGCTGGATGAAATGATAGAGGACATCAGGGAGCTAATGTTGAAGTCAGCACACACTGCCAGCAGGGAGAGGCTGAGCAGAAGAGAAGAAGCAGCAGCAGCAGCGCAGCAGAAGCAGCAGCAGCAGGATGATGGAGTGGATGGACAGCTCCACAGATTCGTTTGGGATCCAGGAGGATTCCCACAGCTACAGGGAAAGCTCATGAGCAGGAGCTCATGATTTTTGCAGCTGTGGAGTATGATGCAGGAGCATCTCTCCACACAGCCAACCAACCATCCAGCCATGTCAGCGCGCCTGCATTCATATGATAAAAGGGAGGCGCAACCTCATTTAAATTTGAAATGAATGTAATTAAATGTCTTAGGCTGTTGAGCCAAGGAAGCCATGCCTTTGCGCAGGCTATAGATATGATAGGCATTTATTATAGATCGACTGAGATCTAGTTCTGAATAGCAGACTAGACAACCATTGATTGTAATTTATTAGAGTAGGTGAACCTGGAGGGAAGCACTAAGAACCCCTCAGGTAAAAGATATTTTAGATCTCATTTTGAGTGTGTGGAGGTAGTGTAGAATGGTAGAGAAGAGAGAATAGCTAGGGAGAGCTCAGGAACACCATTTGTAAAATACAGGCATTTGCCATTTTTAATATAATCAGAAGCAATTTTTCCTGCATGTCATTTTGTGTTATATGCATGTATGTGGGTGTTCTTTTATGTGCTATGAATGTATGAATGTTAAGCATTTTAATGGAGTTTCGATGATTTCAGGATTGAGAGGTCTTTGAGGCTTCAAACCAGGAGGGTGTGACAGAATGCAGAAGGTTCCGAGAGACGGTGCACTGAGAATGCACTTCTGAACTCTGAGGAGTCAGACAGAGACGTGCTGAGGAACATGGCTAAAGTCATCAACTCGGGAAGAAGACCAATGAGGTTGCTAAACACCTCAGGAGGAAAGGCTGTGTAGCTGAGACACAGTTGCAGACATAATCACTGAGGATTCTATAGAGCTCTGCCAAGTGGGCATTGAGCATATGCACAGTGGTGCAGTTGGAGGAAGAACTTTGTTGAGAGTTTGATAGAAGACCAGAATCACTGAGGATTCTGTGAGAGCTCTGCCAGGAGGGCATTGAGCAAGTGCATATGTGCACAGAGAAGGATATAACTGTTGGAGGTTCTAGGAGAGGAGATACTCTGCCAGGAGGGCGTCAAGGAAGTGCGCAGGCAAGCACAGAAGAGGAAAGAACCCTTTGATTTCGGTGTTGTGAAGGGAGAATCCACTGAGGGATTCTCACAGGGGTACTGAATACCCAGAAGCACTCAGCCAGAGGTTGTTGGAGTGTAGGATAGCCAGGAGGGCATCCATTTCATTCTCTATCTGAGGGAGAAGAAGGATAAAAATCCCCCAAGGGGTCTGAGTGTTCGTGACGTTGGAATCCTTTAAGGATTTGAGAAGAACAAACTAAGGAAGGGCAACGTTTCATATGCGCGGCAAGGCTCGAAGTCAAGGAGCTCACAGAGAAGAAAGACAGCAAAGTTCGAGGCCTTTAGAACCTTGGAAATTCTCCCAAGGCAGGACGAAAGCATAAGGAGACTCTGGTGAGAGCACAGCAGCCGTCAGATCAGCAGCAAAGCAGATCTGGGCTGTTGAATTAAGCATCCAGGAGGAGCTCAGGAGGAGCCGACAGAAAGAGAAGACCGACAGTCGTCGGTTGTCACCTAGAAATCTGGACAGCCGTTATATTGGGAGGAGTTGTGCACAGTTTAGCCTCAAGAGGAGGAGCACACAGGGAAGACCGATATGGACTGTTAGATCTGGCACAGGATCCCATCAGCCATTGGATCTCGAGAAGTTGTGCGTGGTTTAAGTCCTAGTACGGAGATGAGGAATCCCAGAGGAATCATTGGGATATCAAGGTCATTGGGGTTTGGTCAAGGCCGGGAATCGGGACCTTGTGATTCTCGAAATTCCAATGGGGGATCTCAGCCATTGATCTCAACAGGACACGTGTTAGACATCAAGGCAGCAGTCGGGATTTAACCCATCGGGGATTTCAGGAGTGTGAAATCGTTGTATGTTGGAATCGTGATCCACGATATCCTGACAGGGCACTTAGAACCGTCCATCAGCAGGGACATGTGGCGAGAGATCCCTAAGAGTCGGGAATCAAAGAATCAGGGTTTCCGGAGACAAGAGACTCGAGCATGTTGAAATCGCAATCCGTAATTTCTCGATAGGATCCGAGCCGTCCAAACTGTAGGGACACATGGCGAGAGATCCTGAAGAGTTGAAGTTTGGGATATCGGGGTTTCAGGAGTTGTGAAACACTTCCAAAATGAAATCGCTATCCGCGAATTCCTGACATGGTCGGAGTCGTTGATTTTGGGAACACGTGTCCAAGGATCTGAAAGAATCAGGGTTCAACATTTCGAGGTTTCCGCATACAATGGAATCGCTACACTAGAAATCGCAATTTCATGATAGCCGATAGAGCGACGGGAAAGAGGTGACATAGAGGAGAGAGTTCACACGTGCATCGGGGTTTGGAATTTCAGGATTCTTGATGATGAGAAAATCACGACAGGAGAAGTCGCAAAATCTTGAAACACGACAGTCCCACAGTCATAGTATTTCAATGGAGGACAGGTGTCACTCCATGCCATCATAAGGAGTGTGGTCCATAGGCGCCAAAGTAGAGGACAGGTGTTGGAAGGTCGAGTCCATGCAGAAGTCAATGCTAGGTGGCATCGGGGATTGGAGAATCGGAGATCCTGAGGGTGTAAGTTTTACGCATTCCGATTTTGCGAATTCTGAAACTTCGATAGGGGAAGGACCATGGTTTTGTGGACTAGAAGGTCACATGAGAGAGGAGTTAGCCGGAGGGAAATAAGGAGGGCAGAGAGTACCATCGGGGATCGGGAGTTAGGGATCCGTGAGAGTAGTGAATCATGACAGCGCGAGTTTCGATTTCCCGACGGGAAAATTCCCTATAAAATCAAGGAACACATGGGTGAATGTTCATCGGGGTTCAGGGATTCGTAAGACCCGATCCCGTAGTTTCAAGACTCGCGATCACACGGCGTTCGATTTACCGATAGAACGAAGGGAGATCATAAGGTGAGTTCTGTGGGTGTAGGAAAGCCCCGGTAAGGGATTTGACGAGTAATTTAGCTCTTTGGGCCAAAGGAAGAGAAGGTCCTGGTGGGAGCGGATGTGCCCTAGGTGGCGCATGTGCATCAAGTGGTATCAGAGCTAGTTCTTGCTTGTATATTTTAGGCAAGAAGAGAGGAGCAGGAAGAAGAAAGAGTGTTGGAGGACTCTGTGTTGACTGTTTGCAGGAAGACAACAGTCGAGAATGCAGTCATTGGGACTATAGGATGAAGCTGGAACACTCAGGGATGCAGAGTGACAGCAACAGGGTTGCCAGAGAGGTAGACAGGGATAGCAAGATGGCTACTGAAGGCCATAGAAATAAAAGAAAGGCAGAAAATCTTGCCGAATGGGATGAAGAAGAGACTAGAAAGCTCTATGAATTAAAGCCAGACATAGATGATTTCGAACTGCAGATGCGGCAGGATAGAAGGTGGAGACGTATGAAAAATTTGCCCATGGAGAAGGCAAGGGAGAAATGGCCAGTCAAGGAGCTGATTGTCATGAGACAACGCAGGTTGTTGAGAAAATGGTTGAGGTATGCTGAAAACCTCAAGGCCGCAGAAGAGAAGATGATTTTTCATTGTTGGCCAGAGACTGGAAAAGGTCTCGATGATTGGGATGATGAAGAATTTGAATTGGGATCAACTGAGGATCTCAAAAACTGCCAGGAGGGCAGAGAAGTAGAAATTCCAGTTTTCCATGAGGGCAATGAGTTGAGATCAGTTGAGGATGTCACGGACTATCAGGAGGACAGCCAGGGAATTTCAATTTTCCAGTAGCGCAATGATAAGATATCGTTGTGGGATCTCGAAGACTCCCAGGAGGGCAGCGAAAGCATGTCAAACTTCTAGGAGGGCAGTGGAATCATCGAAGACTGCTAGGAGGGTAGAGATGAACATCTGAGACTATCTGAAAGTCTCTTGGACTCAGAGGAGAGTTCAATTCAGCAGGGGTTGTTGATGAAGATGGGATCGGTTGATCTCATAGTCTGCCAAGAGAGCAACAGGGACATCCCACATTGCCAAGTGGGAAGAGATGAGCAGGTGGATTTGGATCAGCCAGAGGAGCTGACAGAGCAGGTGAGACTATCTGATAGTCTCATAAATTCAGAGATGGAAAGGGATCAACACGTGCAATTGACAGGAGAGGTGGAGGATCAGGATGATCTTCTGATGATTGGGGGAATACAAGTATTCCTACCATGTTCCTAGGAGGAGGCCAAAAGTTGTGTTGCAGATGGTGCAACAACATAATAGTCATAGCTGATGATGACTGGCGAAGAAGAAGAATTGGTGTAGACATTTGAGACTACCCAAGCGGATGAAAGGAAGAATGAGCGTTCTGAGGAGCGACTCAATGATTTCAGCCAAGAAGCTAAAGAAGTTGTAGCACTGAAGCTGACAACAAAAGACGCAGAAGAGGAAGAGGAAAGTGAGCATTCTGAGGAATGGCTCAAAGCATTCAGCATTGAAGCTGAAGAGACTGTAACATGGGAGATTGCAGTAGGAGTAGAAGAGGAAAACAAGCATTCCGAGGAGTGGCTCGATATTTTCAGCTGAGAAGCTGAAAACACTACAGCACGAGATCTTGCAGCAGCAGATGAAGAAGACACAGACAACATATGTTTTTCTGATCTGTGGGAACAGATGGAAGCCTTGGAAGAGAGGGTAAAAGTGCAGGGCATGCACATCCAATAGGTGAAGTTGGAAATAGATGAGGAAGGCATGGGAGATCATGATGATCTTCCCAATGACAAAAAAAATTTGCAGCTGAGGAGACTGCAAAAACAAGACCATCCACTGAAGCAGCTGGATGAAATGATAGAGGACATCAGGGAGCTGATGTTGAAGTCAGCACACACTGCCAGCAGGGAGAGGCTGAGCAGAAGAGAAGAAGCAACAACAGGATGATGGAGCGGATGGATAGCTCCACAGATTCGTTTGGGATCCAGGACGATTCCCACAGCTACAGGGAAAGCTCATGAGAAGGAGCTCATGATTTTTACAGCTGTAAAGTATGATGCAGGAGCATCTCTCCACGCAGCCAGCCAGCCAGCCAGCCACGTCAGCGCGCATGCATTCATATGCTAAAAGGGAGGCGCAACCTCATTTAAATTTGAAATGAATGTAATTAAATGTCTTAGGCTATTGAGCCAAGGAAGCCATGCCTTTGCGCAGGCTGCAGATAGGATAGGCATTTATTATAGATTGGCTGAGATCTAGTTCTGAATAGCATACTAGACAGCCATTGATTGTAATTTATTAGAGTAGGTGAACCTGGAGGGAAGCACTAAGAACCCCTCAGGTAAAAGAGATTTTAGATCTCATTTTGAGTGTGTGGAGGTAGTGTAGAATGGTAGAGAAGAGAGAAGAGCCAGGGAGAGCTCAGGAACACCATTTGTAAAATACAGGCATTTGCCATTTTTAATATAATCAGAAGTAGTTTTTCCTGCATGTCATTCTGTGTTATATGCATGTCTGTGGGTGTTCTTTTATGTGTTGTGAATGTATGAATGTTAGGCATTTGTAGGGAGTTTGGGTGATTTTAGGCTTGAGAGGTCTTTGAGGATTCATACTAGGAGGGTGTGATACAATGCAGAAGGTTCTGAGCGCCGGTGCACTGAGGATGCACTTCTGAACTCTGAGGAGTCAGACAGAGACGTGCTGAGGCACAAGACTGAAGTCATCAACTCAGGAAGAAGACCTGTGAGGTTGTTGAACACCTCAGGAGGCAAGGTTATGTAGCTGAGACACAGTTGCAGACATAATCACTGAGGATTCTGTAGAGCTCTACCAAGTGGGCATTGAGCATATGCACAGTGGTGCAGTTGGAGGAAGAACTCTGTTGAGAGTTTGACAGAAGACCAGAATCACTGAGGATTCTGGGAGAGCTCTGCCAGGAGGGCATCGAGCAAGTGCATAGATGCACATAGAAGGACAAAACTGTTGGAGGTTCTAGGAGAGGATATACTCTGCCAGGAGGGCGTCGAGGAAGTGCACAGGCAAGCACAGAAGAGGAAAGAACCCTTTGATTTTTGTGTCGTGAAGGGAGAATCCACTGAGGGATTCTCACAGGGGTACTGAATATCCAGAATCACTCAACAAGAGGTTGTTGAAGTGTAGGATAGCCAAGGGGGCATCCATTTCATTATCCATCTGAGGGAGAAGAAGGATAAAAGTCTCCCAAGGGGTCTGAGTGTTCGTGAGAAGATCAGGATAGGCAACATGCTGGGTGCACGAGAAGACTCTACAAGAGAAAAGACATCGGAATCCTTTAAGGATTCGAGAAGAAAAAACTCAAGAAGGGCAGCGTTTCATACGCGCGGCGAGGCTTGAAGTCAAGGAGCTCGCAGAGAAGAAAGACAGCAAAGGTCGAGGCCTTTAGAACCTTGGAAATTCTCCCAAGGCAGGATGAAAGTACAAGGAGACTCTGGTGAGAGCAAAATAGCCGTCAGATCTGTAGCAAAGCAGATCTGGGCCATTGAATTAAGTGTCCAGGAGGAGCTCAGGAGGAGCCAACAGAAAGAGAATACCGATAGTCGTCGGATCTCACCTAGAAATCCTGACAGCCGTTAGATCAGGAGGAGTTGCACACAGTTTAGCCTCAGGAGGAGGAGTGCACAAGGAAGATAGATCTGGACCGTTAGATCTGGTGCAGGATCCCATCAGTCGTTGGATCTCGAGAAGTTGCATGGGGTTTAAGTCCTAGTACGCAGACGAGGAATCTAGGAGGAATCATCGGGATATCAAGGTCATTGGGGTTTGGTCAAGGCCAGGAATTGGGACCTTGTGATTCTCAGAATCCCGATGGAGGATGTCAGCCATTGATCTCAACAGGACACGTGTCAGACATCAAGGCAGGATTCGGCATGTAACCCATCGGGGATTTCAGGAGTGTGAAATCGTTGTATGTTGGAATCGCGATCCACGATATCCCAACAGGGCACTTAGAAGCATCCATCAGCAGGGACAAGTGGCGAGAGATCCCAAAGAGTCGGGAATCGGAGAATCGGGGTTTCTGGAGACAAGAGACTCGAGCATGTTGAAATCGTGATCCGTGATTTCCCGATAGGATCCGAGCTGTCCAAACCACAAGGACACATGGAGAGAGATCTCAAAGAGTCAGAGTTCGGGATATCGTGGTTTTAGGAGTCGTGAAACACTTGCAAAATAAAATTGCGATCCATGATTTCCCAACACGGTTGGAGTCGTTGATTTGGGGAACACGTGTCCAAGGATCTAAAAGAATCGAGGTTCAACATTTTGGGGTTTCTGCATACAATAAAATCACTGCACTATAAATCGCTATTTCGTGATACCCAATAGAGAGACATGAAAGTGGTGACGTGGAGGAGAGAGTTCACACGTGCATCGGGGTTCGAAATTTCAGGATTCTCGGTGATGAGAAACTCACGACAAGAGAAGTCGCAAAATCCTGAAACGTGACGGTCCCACAGTCATAGCATTTCAGTGGAGGACAAATGTTACTCCATGCCATCATAAGGAGTGTGGGCCATAGGTGCCAAAGCAGAGGACAGGTGTTGGAAGGTCGAGTCCACGTAGAAGTCAACGCCAGGTGGAATCGGGGATCAGAGAATCGTAGATCCTGAGGGTGTAAGTTTTACACATTCTGATTTTGCGAATTCTGAAACTCTGATAGGGAAAGGACCATGGTCTTGTGGACTAGCAGGTCACATGAGAGAGGATTTAGCCGGAGGGAGCTAAGGAGGGCAGAGAGTACCATCGGGGATCGGGAGTCGGGGATCCATGAGAGAAGTGAATCACGACAGCGCGAGTTCCGATTTCTCGACGGGAAAATTCCCAATAAAAGAAAGGAACACATGGGTGAATGTTCATCGGGGTTCGGGGATTCGTAAGACCCGATCCCATAGTTTCAAGACTCATGATCATGCGGGGTCCGATTTCCCGATAAAACGAAGGGAGATCATAAGGTGAGTTATGTGGGTGTAGGAAAGTCCCGGTAAGGTATTTGAAGAGTAATTCAAATCTTCAGGCCGAAGGAAGAGAAGGTCTTTGTGGGAGCAGACGTGCCCTGGGTGGCGCGTGTGCATCACAAGGTAAGGCATGGCAGGGAAAGGCATGTGGAGGAATGGGAATGAATTGGAAGGAATGGCATGGAAAGGAAAGGAAAGAAAAGTGAAGGCATGGAAAGGAAAGGCAAGGCATGGCATGGCAAGTGAAGGAAAGTGAAGGAATGTGAAGGAAAGGAAAGGCAAGGTAAGGCATGGAATGGAAAGGAATGGAAAGGAAAGGCATGGGATGGCATGGAAATTAAATGAAAGTGAAGGAAAGGCATGACATGGCAAGTGAAGTCATGGCATGGAAAGGCAAGTGGAGGAAAGTGAAGGCATGGCATGGAAATTGAAGGTAAGTGCAGGAAAGGAAAGACATGGAATGGGAAGGGATGGCAAGGAAATGCATGGAAAGGAAAGGAAAGGAAAAGTAAGGCATGGAAAGGAAAGGAAAGGAAATTGAAGGCAAGTGAAGGCATGGAAAGGCAAGACATGGCATGGTAAGGAAAGGCAAGGCATGGTAATTCAAGGAAAGGCATGGCAAGGAATGTGAAGGAAAGGAAAGTGAAGGTTGTTAGGGACCTGACCTCCTTAACCCCTCATGTAGGTAGAATAATATAACTCCATGTAATAAAGGCCAATATTAATAAGGCCTAGAAATAAGGAGGAATAATTCAAATGTAAGAATACCTAATAGGAGCTTTTGTTTCTAGAGGGATCTTCCCTAGATTGTTCTTTTGGATATATTTAGTATGAATAGGAATAGAGGGTATGAAAAATCTATTCTTGGAGATTATTGTAATAAAGATCTGCTCTGCTCGAGGTTTCCCCCTAAAAAAGGAAAGTGAACATTGCTATCATTAATCAAGGTTCTCTTTCTGGTGTTATTCTGGTATTGTTATGGTTATATCATTGTTTCTAGGCCATTTCTATGCTTAAATATTTTTATTCTACATACTATTTTATATCTGGAATACTACAAGTGTTATCAGAGAACTTTACTTGATAGAAAATTGTGGGTTAAATTTTTCACGGTAGAGACATATTCCAACATCTTAAAGCTATAAAGATCTATCATTACGTGCATAAACCCGTGGTCGAAGAGTCATACATGCAATAAATACAAGAGGTACTTAAGCACACATCTGTCGGTCACCCTTGTAACCCCTGTTGGTACCCCTTCGAGTGGTAGTGCATAAGACAACACTTGTATATGGATTGACCTAGATAACCTGGATCCCTCCATAGATAAACCGATTGATCGCCTAACTGCTATAGTTCCACCGAGAATAACACTCAAGAATATACTCTCTAGTACCTAGGTAGTTTGGTAGTATGGCTAAGGGCACGGTCTAGCCTCCTTAGTTGGTTCCCTAATATATTGGTCCGAGTACTACTGTTGGACCCCATACATATATCAGAGAGATATAGCACAGGGAAAACCCTTGTCTGTAGAAACCTTGAATATCCTACCCTTGGGGATAGAATCAAAAAGAGAATAGACAAGATCTATTACTATGCAACTGTGCCTTCTGCATTCTAGTTGCGAAATTACTACACATTTATTCCTATTAAGCATTTGGTCATTTCGTCATTGTAATATTATTTAGGCCCGAGTATAACTCCGTAGGAGTAAAAAAAAATGAGTATACTGGTCCCGCTAGCACACTTATTTGGGACCTATCCCACCGGGTTTCTCTCTTCGCCCCAATTCCATTGACACCTATTATTTTTAACATAATTTCGTTTTGTGGACCCAACCCTTATCTGACACCCTTATTTGTCCCCTATCCCATTGGATCCTGCTTTTTTCCCTGATCGCAGTGGTACATATAATT
>SNQJ01S0038761.1:1131-24891 GCA_010110895.2 Picea sitchensis | reverse complement strand
GCCTTAATTAAAAGGAAAAAAATAAACTAAGTGAATAGAAAGCAAGATAAGTTTTTGCACCTATCTAAGTTAGATCCTAAAAGATTTTGGAGGAAAATTCTGACTTATAAAACTAAAGAAAAAGTTATCATTACAATCTTTACGAATACACAATTCCAAACATTTCTATAGAGGATGAAGTGTTTTCAATAGAATACATAAAGTTTGGGGTTAATCTACTCACAAAAGGGAAAAATAAGGACAATGAAGGATACCAAGCTAAATATAAAATTTGGAGGGTCTATCCTCATCCCTGACATACACAAGCTATTCAATTTAGGAGTCAAGGAGGGCTTCCCTAAACCCTAGACTCAAAGCCTCATTGTTCTTATCTTTAAAGGTGGGGATGAAAGAAATCCCTCTAATTATAGGACCACTATGATTATCCCCATCTTAGCCAAGTTGTATGGATACATTTTGGAAAAAAAGATCAACATATGGTTTGAATGCCAAAGAAAAATAGCTAAAGGAAAAGCTTTCTTTAGAGGATATCACTCAACTGTGAACCATATTGTTAAACTAGGATATCCCTAAACTATGGAGCATCTTGTTGCACTTAGGATCACTACAGAGGAGTGTCAAAGTAATAAAATCAATCTCCTTTGTTGTTTCATTGATTTTATAAAATATTTTGATATAGTGCCCGTGACTAACCTATGGAATAGGTTAGAAGAGATAAAAGTTCCTTCCGAGGTGAGAGTTGCTCAACTAAGATTATATGAGAATGCTAATGCCATGCTCAGGAACAGGAATGGTCAGAATAAATTAACGAGGAGTCAGAAAAGGTTGTCCCTTGTCCCCTACACTCTTTGGCATATACATTGAGACTCTCGCTAGTATAGTCATCACATTTTTTCTTTATGTTGATGATATTGTTCTTATGGAAAGGAATCCCTGTGACCTCGATAAACAACTAAGAATCCTCGAGGACTTCTACTCTAGTATGGGTATGACTATGAATAGTGAAAAAAAGAGAGTATGATAATTAAATCCAAAAGGATCACCTATGATACTTTCATATATGACAACAATAGCTTGGAGGGAGTGCCTTCATACACATATCTTGGAATCAACATGGCTATTATGGAGCCTTATTATCTTCCTCGTTCAGAGGTCATGTTTCAATAGCGTTTGGATCCCAATCCCTATGGGGGGTTTGTTGGGTATGTGTTATATTCTTTGCATGATTATCCCCATACACTCTTACGTTGTGTCATATGCAGTCGGGGATCACATGGGGGGAAGAGCCCTAGAGAATTTTTTTTCGGTGGTTTTATTGCATCCATTATGGAGAATTTTGGCACACAATTTTCCCATGGTTTTCTAATTCTAGTTAAGAAATTAAGATTACAATCTAATTCAGGTCAATGAATTATGGATTTTGAATGCCATAAAATCCTATATATTGTATTATAATGGTGAAGTTAATATAATGAGAGAGAGTATTGTGATTGAGAGAGGAGGTTGTAAGAGAGTGAAGAGGAGGTTGTGGATGTGATGTAGGTGTTATCCCTTCATTTCACTAGATGAAATAAAATAAGGACTAGTTGTTTCTCCATGGAGGTATCCCATATTGGGTGAAACATGAATATCAATGTCTCTCTTGTATTGTATTCTTTTGTATTTTATTTTCACTTTCATATTAATTTGGTTTTATCATTTCTCTCTGATTCCATTCCTAACATGACTTTCATCACAAGCTCAATTGGAACAATATCATTGAGAAAAGGATAAATGGAGGGTGAAAAACTTAGTATGGGCCTGAAAACAATTGTAAGCTAGCAGACCTTTGGCTATGGGATAAGAAAAACCTCCTATTTGATACTCTTATAACTCATGTTATCTTAAATGGATGTGAATTTTTGGGATGTGGGATCTCTATAAAATCACGGAGAAAGATAGGGTAGATATAATAGAATTGTATCACTTATAATCTCAAAATTAAAGGCAATACACCCTATCCTATCCTCCTTATAGAATTGATTATTTCCTCCATTTAGAAGATTGTTATGATTAGGTATTTAATGAACAAGAACAAGACAAACAACATGGAGTACAAGAGGCTCCCCAAAATTGCTTCAAACTCTAGCCAAAACCACCATCAACTAAAGCAAGGATGACATAAAGATGCCAAGTCTTTGCTAAATCATTGGGGGGTATAAGAAGATGTCACTCTACAAAATATTATTACATTTAAATTTAAGGAGAATATGTGGTGCGAGAAATAATTAGAGTTTAAAAGGAAATTGAGGTACTACAAACAGGCGATCAACCCTAACCTCAAAGACCAAAAGTATAACTTTGTTCTCAATAGTGAAAAGAAGAAAGTGAACATTTCTAAAGTTCTAATCACCTCCCACAAGTTGTATAGCGAAATTGGATGTTGGAAAATTCCCAAAACATCGTGGGATGAAAGAATGTGTCATCTCTGTGACACTAAGAGGGTTGAAGATGAAAATCACTTTCTCCTAGAGTGTCGTGCATATACTCAAATTAGATCACAACTTCAAAATATCTTTCACAATACCGCCCTTCTCCTAAATCATCAAAACTATGGTGATCTTGGAATGCTTCTCTTAAATATTTCGAACATAGAAATAAAATTCTAAAGAAATATAAGTAATTTGTTATATTGTATAGATGTACCAATTTTGGTCTCAATTAACATTAATCATCATAATCATCATTATATATATATATATAATATCTCTAATGGTTATGGGATATATTAAAAAAAATCTATTTAACACCATTCCTAATTCTTTTTTATCAACCCACATAATATGTGATACAAAATTAAAAATATAATGATATTAAATTCAAAGTGGCTAAGTAATGACCATTCGCAAAAAATTATATATATATAATAACACTATATAAAATAATTTAGATCAATTATTGGAAGATGAAGAAATTGAGTCAATTCTATTTGACACCATTCCTCATAATTTGAACACACATTTTTTTTATTAAAAAGTTATATATTGTATTTCATAAAATAAAAATATATACATTATATAGATGTCATTGGCTTCTTATAGATAAGTGGTGTGATCATCAAATAAAAACTCCAAACCAATACTCCATTTTTTTTCACATAATGAGCTCAAAACCTTGGGATATATGTCCTCCCTTATAACCCAAATTTAGAACAAAAATTCACAAGAAAGACCTATACAACAATCTACCAATAGTATTCAAGAATGGTGTTAAGGTTTCCTCCTCTAGATCTAAAATTCAATTGACTAGATTTGCTTAAACTTTAACTCCATGTTTTAAGCTTTGTTCATTCTTGTTCCCCTAAATCATGATCCAATCTTGTCCATTCTTGTTCCCCTAAATCATGATCCGATATGGGTAGAGTTAACTAAGTTGTTAGACATCCTTCCCCTTTTTTTGGAAACAAGTCATCTTCGTCCACTTTGGATAGCAATCTCTCAAGAGGAGTCGAATTTTTTGGTATCACAATTACCTCTTCTTTCTCATAGCATTTTCATCTAAAATTGTCTCTAATTTCTTCTCTTGTGTAAGGTACCAGATGTAGTATAATATGCAGAAAAAAAAATATTCATCATGTATCAATGGAGCAGCAAAATATTGAGAAGAGCAATACCATAAATAATACCTTTATTCAAAGAAAGCAATGTTCAATTGCCTCTTCAAGGGGGAAACCTCTAGGAGAGCAGATCGTTATTACAATAAATTTCAAGAAAAATATTTATCATGCCTCCTACTCTTATTTATACTAATTATATCTTTTAAAGAACATTCTATAGGAAGATATTTCTAGAAGTGGAAGCTTCTATTAAGTCTTCTTACATTGACTTGTTCACATTTATTAAATAGTCCTTATTAACTAATGTAGACGTCTATTACATGGAAAATATATTATTCTATCTACATGAGGGGTTAGGGAGATTAGCTCCCTAACATTCCATCCCCACTGACCAATATCCTTGTCCTCAAGGCTTAAGATGAGGAAATTGTTGTAGAATGGTATCCAACTCCAAGGTGGAATATTCTGGTGGAGTATCCTTCCATTGAAGTAAAACTTCTTGGATGATGTGTTGATGAAGACAACACTTGCATTGGTCCGATACTGCTTGTGGTTGCAACCAAATGGAACCTTCTTCATTCAATTTTGATAGACTAGCCTAGGTGTGGCACTTGGTTCTAGTCACTTTCTTCAGGAATGAGACATGAAAAACAACATATGTCTTGGAGTGATTGGAAAAAGATAACTAATAGACCAATGGCCCTAATCATTTGAGAATAATATAGGGACCATAAAATGTGGGGGAAAGTTTGTGAAACTACTGGGATTTGAGTGAATTCTTATTGTATGGTTGTAAACATAGAAACACCTAGTCCCGTTCAACAAATTGACGTTCAAAACGACCCTCATTTCCATTTTTCTTCATATGGTTATGAGCCATGAACAAACTTTATTTAAGATTATAGAGATTGTTCATGCAGACTGTAATATTTCATTCAACCTCCTAAAACTTGGAGACACCTGACAAGTATGGGAGAACTGATTGTGGCTTATGTCCGTAGACTACTTCAAAGGGAGTCATGCGAGTGTAAGTATAGTAAGAGGTGTTTTACCACCATTCATCTAGGGGTAACCACTGAATCCACTGATGTTGTCTGTGGGACACAAAACACTGCAAATATGTTTCCAAACAATTGTCTACCGCTCTTGTTTGGCCATCAGTCTCGGGATGATAGGTTGTGTTGAGATGCAATTGGGTTTCATGGAGCCTGATTAATTCTTGCCAGAAATTACTGGTTAAAGTTGGATCATGGTTAGAAAAAATATAATGGGGCATTCCATGGAGTTTCAATATATTTTCCGTAAAACTTTTATCATATTTGGAACATGTGTTGAAGAACATAAAAATGAGCATATTTGGAAAGACGATGCACTACCACCATGATGACTGAATTATTGTTTGATTTGGGTAAGCCAACAATGAAATCCATAGAAATATCCATCCAAATACTATGTGGAAGCAAAAGTGATTGGAGTGTGCTAGGAGGTTTGATAGTCTCTCCCTTATTGTGTTGATAGGTATCACATTGAGCCACAAAGGTGCATATTTATTGTTTCATACCATCCCATGAAAAGGAATGTTTGACTCGTTCATAAATTTTGGTAAAACATGAATGGCCCGTTGTAGGTGAAGCATGGAACTCAAATAGCACCGTAGATTTAAGGCCTTACTTCTTTTTAAAATACATGTGACCTTTATGGCTTAACTCCTCATTGTTCCAAGAATACCCTAGAGCAGCTTGGGGATCTTGTTGCATTTTTTGGATTAGCATGGAAATTTTTGGGTCTTGCAACCATTCCTAGTGAAAATCATGAAGCCACTTGGCGATAATGAATGAGAGGGGAAAGAGGGACCATTATTCTTCATATTTCCTGGAAAGAGCATCAACCACCACATTTTGTTTTCCATTCTTTTAAGTAATCTCGTAATCATATACAAACAGTTTGGTCACCCATTTTTGTTGCTTCAGGGATGAAATTTGTTGTTTGAGGAAGTTCTTGAGGATTTGATGATCCATTTTAATTTGGAAGCATTTTCTTAATAAATAAGGGCACCAAAGATCCACTGCATGAAAAATAGACAACATTTCCTTTTCATACATCGATTGGCCCAAATGTCATTCTAAAAACTATTTGTTGGTGAAATCCAAAGGTCATCCATCTTGCATGAGGACAACTCTGATTCTTCTCCCAAATGAAACACATTCTAGAACAAAGGTCTTGGTGAAGTTAGGTAGGGATAGTAAAGGAGTAGTGCACATATATATTTCAAGGCTTGGAAGGATTGATCAGCTACTCAAGTCCGATAGAAATCACTATTTTTAAGGAGAGTTATTAGAGGAGCTGAAATTTTTCCATAATTCTGAAAAAACTTACGATAATAGCTCATTAAACCCATGAAACCATGCAGACGTTGAAGATTTTTAGGGTGAGGTCGACTCTTCATATCTTAAATTTTTGTAGGATGCACCCTTACGCCATCCTCATCAACAATATGACCTAGGTACTCAAATTCAGAGATGCCAAAAGAACATTTAGACTGTTTGAAGAAACTTTTGTGCTTGGAGAGGATATGGAGAACGCGATCCCCATGGGTGAGATGGGCTTCCCCCACTTTGATATAGATGAGATTGTCATCAAAGAAAAATAACACAGAGTGATGAAGGAAAGGAAGAAATACATGATTCATGAGACTTTGAAAAGTGGAAGGGGCATTACAGAGACCAAAGGGAATAACCAAGAAATCATAGTATACCTCATGATTGAAAAATGCAGTCTTGGGAATGTATTCCTCTTTCATACATATATGGTGAGAGCCAGAATGAAGGTCAAGTTTGGTAAAGTATTGAGCCCAATTGAGTTCATCCAGAAGGCCATCTATGATAGGAATGGGAAATTTGTCCTTCATGGTAAGTTTGTTGAGGGCACAAAAATAAAGACACATGTGCCAAGTGCCTTCCTCATGATGGATTAGTATTTGTTGGGTTGTTTGGACATTGGTGTTGAGCAAGGTGGAAACAAAAAAGGATGATTATAAAATTGTAGCACTCATAGGTGCATGATATGGTTGATTCGATGTGTTAGACAAATTAGGGATACCTCCCAATATTGGAGGGAGGTTCAACATGCATTGAGAACAATGGGGATTATTTTGTTCCCCTATGATTCTATACTAGATAGAAGTGTGTGTGAGTTTGTGACGAGAGAAATAAATGAACAAGTTTTTTTTGTATTTTTGGACTATCTCAACAATGTTATTCAAAACTACATGTAATCAATAATGGATATCATGCATAAAAAAACTAAACAAGAAACAATGTAATATAGTTAGGTTTTATCCATCGGGGAATAAAATAAATTGCACATGTCCTAAAAGACATATCTTACTTCCCCTAAAAAATAACATCGAGCCTTCCAAAAGCACTCAATAGTGGGGCATGAATCCATTGGAAGAGGAACTAGCGAAGGTATGAACAATCAATTATAATGATGGGTAGAGGAGGCATATCCCTAAAGTAATGGTGATATTTACGAGTAGTCATTCAAAATCTGATTGAGGTGTGATTGCAGCCTACAATTTCCACCTTAGTAGAAATCCTAGTTTTTTGGAAACTAATTTACCTCAATTAGGTGTGGCATTTAGATTTTCAGCCTAAGAAATGGATCATGGTATGAATTATTTCCAAGAGTTGGATGACTCAAGGAGTCACGCACATAACAATTGGACCTCCACCTTCGACCCTTCATGGACATCCCCCTGCCTTATGGTATAGGAACACTTGACTTAGAGGATTTTTGGTTTCCTAATTCGTCAAATTCTAAGTTTCAAATGTGAAAATGATAACGAGGGGTTATTTGGATGCCTACTCCCAAGATCTTAACTTAGAATACAAACTTGTTTTTGTGCTCCTCCTGTGGAGGTTAAAATGAGTTGTTTTAAGGATTGATTTTAGGATTTGAAATGGGTTGTAAGACTAGGGTCATGAACTAATCTTGTTGAGTAAAATGGTGTGGAAACTTTCCAAATATATATGGATTCTTTCTAATCCTCTTAGATTGATTGTGAGCGTAGGGAGGAGAGAAAACTATGACTTCAAATATACGGTAGAAATTTTAAGTGTGTGGTGAGGTACTATTGTGTGCAAAGAGTGGAATTGGTGTCAAAAATAATTTTAATAAGTTAATGTGCAAGATTTTATCATGTGGACATTGTGTGGTCTGTTACAAATCCTGATTAATCTAACTTACTAAATGTTTTTAGACAATCCTTGCATAATTCAAAATCCCTAGATCACTAGCAATGTGGACATATGGGTGCTTACTTTGATATTTTAAACTCCCTAAGATTTTGTCTAATCTAAGAAAATTGAAGCTTCTCCTAGATTTCAAAACATGTGGGCATTGGGTCCTTACATATTTCTTTAACTTCCTAGATTGTTTTGATTTATTTGTAAAAAATTTGAAACTGTCCTATTTTTCCAAGCATGGGTGCATGTATGGGCCCTTTCAAACTTTAATATTTTGTTTTAATTTGTCAAAATCAAACGAAGAGGTACCCAAGGGGGTTTTGACCTCTCCTAATTGATGGTTTTGGTGATTTTCTATAGGGATATGGAACTTCTTAATATACCCTTTTATGATTTCCCAAGGTCACAAGGAGTGTGAGGTAAAGAGCATACTAGGGGTGCCAAAATTGGTTCCTATTCCTCAGCTATTAAGTTGTTGTGAAAGATTTTTTTTTAACTAAGAATCTAAATGTTATAATTGGCCATCCAAGTGAAAACACAAAGGAAAGAATTATGGTTCTTTTCATCCCATTTAGTTCTTATGTTAGATAATTACTAATGAAAGAAATAAATCTAAGTCTTATTTTTGTTTCTTTACAAAGTGATGAAAATGTAAATCTAAAACTACATGGTGAAACCATCTCAAAAACCCTTAAAATCTATGAAAAAAAGGATTTATGCATGGCCTGTAGTTCTGAGAGTCACACATAATGTCTAGAGTGCGCAGAATGTGTAGATTTTGTGAGATAGAAAAAGGAAAAATGTGCATATTGTGTAGGTTGTGTCTGTCATGCTCGATACCCGTGCAAAAATAGTAAAGCATATGGAAGAAAAATTCAAAACAAATTCTCTTGACCATAGTCTCAATTGATAAATTTGGAGGTTGGTATAGGCCGATTTTTACACCTGCATACAAACAATGATTAAAATAAACACTCTAAAGGAATAAATGGGAGGAATTTGATCCATCTCTTGAGGGGATTCGCCAATTTGTTGTTCTTGTTTTTCCACTTGAGTGAGTAAAAACTAGGAAATTAGTTACCTTGTTAGATCATCATGATAATAAAAAAATAGTTAGTTGATTAGTTGATTGACCATGAAGTAAAAAAGAAGATAAATACAAATAAAGTAAACATGCATGAATCTCAAATGAAACTTTATCAATGGAACAACAAATAGCTACCAATGGAAAGTGATCTTTGAATTGATAACACCTAGAAGAAATGTAGGGACTTATGAGTCCCCTCTTCCTCCTTGGGAGGGACATTGATGTAACACCCTGTTTCCTCCAGTCTGTAAAAATAACTATACTGGCCAAGTATTGTGGCAAACTCAGAAATGTGAATGGACCTTGTGAAAAAGGTTGATGAAAGTGAATAATATTATGAATATATATATTGCAGGAATGCTGAGAGGGGGTGTGCTGAAAAAGAGACCACGATGATTGAAGAAAGGTGGTGGAAGGCACCTGGGAAGGTGGCATTAACTTCCACTGAAAACAATACCATATTTGGACTTCACTGGCCCGGAGAACCAAGAGCGACTCGCTGGCCCCGAATTAAATGACTCGCCAGGTTGGTAGGTAAATGGCTCCTCATGAGTAATGAGGGATGGGGGTGAACCACCCATCTGTAGAGTCCTCAGACCTGACCACCGTGAGGAAAATCGTTCCGCACACAACCTCACCGAAAGGAGAAAAGGCAGGGAGAGTGGGCGATCAAGGGGGGCAGATGCGAGGGAAAGAAGAGTAAGAACTCTGGAAAAAAACAGAGTGAGTGATAGCGGAGAAGAAGGAGAGTAACATTCATTCTCGGTCACTGGAAAATAGAGACTCAGTCTCACAGAATCGTGGTCTCAGCTAAGGGGTGGCTAGTGGTAAATCCATTGGGAGTCACTGAGCCTACGGTTGGGTTGAAACGAGCACCCCTCTCAGTAGTTGCAATCACATCGGGTGTTATTTCTCATAAGTGTTTTACATCTTGCATCTTGAAATTAATATGCTAACATGTATGCTCATAGTCTGTGCAATGTATGAATGGTTTGAGTATAAGATTGTCTGTGTGGTGCTTTGATCAGAAATGGTGGTTGCATGATTTTATTGGAAGGACCACGTATGGTTTATGTTTATAGATAGATTTATATATGTGTATACTGATCTAATTCAGAATTCAAGTCTTCTTTTGGGAAATCTATACCCTTATTCGTCCCTAGGAATACCCAGAATTGATCTATCCACAGAGATACCCTTCTTGGAAAGCTTACCAAGAACCTGAAAAGGATTTGAATGCGCAAGTCTTAGTAATCATGTACGAGGAAGATTGATCCTCTTGAAATCTCGAAATGAAAGCATATGGATAAGTATTGATTGACGGACGCGATCCTGTTGGAATATCTATGGTCATTCATGGATGTTAGATTAGAGGAAGAAATGATGGAATTAAATGCCTTAACCCCTTTTTCCTTTATCTTCGTGGGTAGCGAATAAATCGGGACCGTAGATTCCCAAGGTCCATGGGAGTATCTGGACCGTTGGTTTTTCCACGTCTAGGGAGTAGTGGGAGAGTGCACAGCATGGGATAGATCTGAACCGTTAGATCTTAGTTAGAAAACCCGACAGTCATTGGATCTTTGAGGATATGCATGAGGGTTAAGCCCTCGTGAACAGAGGCGAAAGTCTGGAAGGAGGAGTTGGTATCAGGATTTCGGACTTCAGGATTCTGGAAGTCCTGATGATGAGAGGTCAGGAAAATTCATAATGAAAGTCCCAAAATAGATCTGAGCCATCCATCCATGGAGGAAACGTGGTCAAAATCGAGAGTCCATTGGTATTTCGGATACCGAGGATTTGAATTGATAGAGGATCTATGTCACTGGGGGTCTCAAGTCGCGAAATCATGAAACGACGAGGACCGTCCATCTGAGGGAGGACATGTGGCTACAATCCAGGATTTCAGGAGAGTCCAAAAAGGAAGAGTCCATCGAGATTTCACAAATTAGGAATTCAGGAGTCCCGTTGACAAGAGGTCAGGCTCTCGTATTCATAAATCCTGAAAGAGATAGGACGAAGGTCTTATAAGGAATGGTCACTTGGATCAGGGCATAGCCAGCAGAGCTAGTGTGACAAAGGCCATTCGGAAGAATTGGAAATTGAGAATTTGGGAGTCCCGTTGACAAGAGGTCCGGATCTCATATTCATAAATCCTGAAAGAGATAGGATGTAGGTCTTATGAGGAATGGTCACCTGGATCAAGGCATAGCCAGGAGGGCTAATGTGACAAAGGCCATTCCAAGGAATTGGAAATCGGGAATTCAGGAGTCCCATTAACAAGAGTTCAGGCTCTTGTATTCATAAATCCTGAAAGATATAGGATGGAGGTATTATGAGGAATGGTCACCTGGATCAAGGCATATCCAGGAGGGCTAATGTGACAAAGGCCATTCCGGGCAATCGAAAATCAGGAATTCGAAAGTCCCATTGACAAGAGGTCAGTCTCTTGTATTAATAATTCTTGAAGGGAATAAGACTGTGGTCTTATGAGAAGTGGTCATATGGACCAAGGCATAGCCCAGAGGGCTAATTGTTGATCAAAGCATCTTTGGCATTTTAGCATTTCAGGGTTTGCAGAGTCAAAAGAATCGACTCACTTATATCGTTGAGTCGCAAAATGAAAAAAGGCGCCTAGTTGTCTGGCCTATGATCATGATCAACGATCACACGGAGGTGGGAAAAAGGGAAGATCTAGCCTATGCTAAGCCCCATAGGATTTCGGGGATTCTGTCCATAGAGAAAAGGCGAAAAATTTATTATGCCGCAGCGGGTGTGTGACAAATTGGTATCATAGCATGGTTACAACTCTCGGCCTGCTTGGGCTCATGAACAAGTTGCGCAGAAGCTCCGTTCAGAACACTCCTAAAAAGAGTAACCCCTTGTCTTAACCCTCCTAATCAAAAGACGAAGTTAAGAATGAAAAACCCCTATTGTGTGTGTACATGTGAAAATATGAATTATGTATTGGTTATAAATAAATATAAATATTTACTAACAACCAATGCTTTTCCCTTTGGCACACAAGCGGAATATCAACTGTGGGAAATTATCAATGCATAGTATGGTGACTCACCATGAAGTGGGAGAGGGCTCCCATAATAGAGACGAAGAGTTTGACGAAAGGAGGGCAGTAGGGACCCCTCCAGGTCTAGCCGAGACTGTGAGGAGCCTCATGGTTGAATTACAAAGCTGTAAGGCTGACAATGAAAGGATGATGAAGGAACAAGAAAAGAAAACAAAAATTAATGTAGTTTTACTGCAGATTTTATCCGATCTACAAAGACAAATGTAGCATGAACCTGAAACTCAGAAACATGGTCATATCAGTGGCCATACTGAGAGGATCACCTTGAAAAAGTTCCACCCCAAAGATAAAGGATAAGCATCGGATGATTCCCCTGAGTAGGAAGCTGGTGATTCAGAGGGATCTTCTAGCAGCAGAACCAGTTCCTATTCCTGAAGGAAACAAAAGAAACAAAAGTCTTCCAAAGGTCAAAAATTCGAAGAATTCAGAAAATCCAAACCACCCTCCTTTGACGGTGAAATAAAAATGGGAGAGGAGGCAGAGGCCTGGCTACTTGGACTAAAGAAGTATTTCAGAGTCCATGACTTTTCAGAAAATATGAAGGCCCAAGTGGCCACCTTTAACTTGAATGGAAAGGCATCCATTTGGTGAGAAGACCTTAAGAATGTGAAAGGGGTTCGCAAAGAGGACCTATCTTTGGAATGGTTTGAGAAATACTTCCGAAAGAAGTATCTGTTGGAAAAATATTTCGACGAAAGGACTAAAGATTTTTATGAACTCAAACTAGGACAACTCACTATAGAAGAATATGTCAACAAATTCCTCGATTTGTTGAGGTATGTACCCTATATAAATACGGAAAAGGAAAAGGTGAAACCCTTCATCAGTGGACTACCTAAGGACTATCGGAAAAGAATTGAATTTGATGAGCCAAAGACTCTAGAAGGCACTATTCGAAAGGCAACCTATTGTCATGAACAGTTTGGGCATTGAGCAGAACCTCGTGAAGGATGGAAACAAAGGAATAGTTCAAGATTTTAGAAAAGGGGAATTAAATCCCCAGGATTTAAGAACTATAAGAAGAACCCAAGAATGTGCTTCCCAGCTCGGAGGAAGCACCAGTAGAATTTTCCCTCCTTGAGTGGAAATAAAACTTCTGGACCCATATAAGTGAAGATTGATAACCCAAAGAGAGAACCTTTGAAATGCTGGGGTTGCGGGGAAGAACATATATTGAGAGACTATCCACACCGAAAACAAAATAGTTGGAGGATTTATAACATCTAAGAAGCTACTACCGTCAATGATGTGGCCAAAAGTGAGCCACAAATTTATGCAACCTTGGATAATAACCAAGCCAACCACCAAACTTCAGTAGTGGAAATAGAAGGTATGATTTCCAACCATCTAGTCTCTGTTTTAATTGACTCTGGTTCAAATTTGAGTTATATATCCCCTAAAGTTGTTGATAAGTGTAAACTACAACCATAAAAGCATACAAAGCCATGGTTGGTACAGTTAGCCACTGGCACCAAAAGAAGGGTAGCAGAGGTTATACCAGCCTGCCAATTGATGTTGGGTAGATTCCCCACCCAAACAAACCTTAACTTAATACCCTTGGGATCATATGATCTGCTGATTGGTATGGACTGGCTAGCCGCCCATAAAGCTAGATTGGACTTCTACCATAAAACCTTAGAATGTGTAAGTAAAGAAGGGAAAAAGATAACCCTTCAAGGGATCCGAAAACTTGTCTTGGTGAGACAAATATCAGCTCTGCAAATGAAAAAGTATTGTTGAAAGGGATGTCCCCTATATGTAATACAGGTGTTGAAAACAATTGAAGGTGACAAACCAATCCTTGACGATCACCCTATCCTAAGAGAAGATAGAGATGTGTTTCTAGAAGAGGTACTAGGTTTACCTACGAGAGGGGACATAGAATTCTCGATAGAACTTGCACCGGGAGTGGTGCCAATGCCTAGGACACCCTACCGGATGAGCACACCCGAGTTAGTTGAACTCAAGTTGCAATTAAAAGAAATTATGGATAAGAGCTATATTCGGCCTAGCGTGTCTCCATGGGGAGCACCAGTCCTGTTCATGAAAAAGAAGGATGGTACCGTTAGACTGTGTATAGATTATAGGAAACTCAATAAGGTAACCATAAAGAAAAAGTACCCCTTTCCCAGGATCGATGACCTGTTTGATCAATTAGGGGGTGTGTCTGTTTTCTCAAAGATTTATTCGAGGTCAGGATACCATCAAGTCCAAATCAAGGTTGAAGACATCCATAAAACTGCCTTCTGAATGAGGTATGGTCACTATGAGTTTGTGGGGGTGCCATTTGGGTTGACCAATGCCCTTGCCACTTTTATGTGCTTTATGAACAATGTACTAGCAAATTCCTAGACAAATTTGTGCTTGTTTTTATTGACGATATATTAATTTACTCCAAGAACAGAAAATAGCATGAAGAGCATCTTAGACTTGTGTTGCAAGTGCTAAGAGAACATCATCTCTATGCCAAATTCAACAAATGTGAATTCTTCTAGAAGAAAATACATTACTTAGGCCATGTTCTCTCCGAAGAAGGAGTAGCAGTAGACCCTGACAAAATCACGTCTATCATGGAATGGCCTACCCCAAAGGATGTTTCGGACATCAGATCCTTTATGGGATTAGCAGGATACTATAGGAGATTTATAAAAGGATTCTCAAAGATTGGTTGTCCAATCACTTCCCTCCAGAAGAAGGGGACAAAATTCCTGTGGACACAGAAATGTGAAGAAAGATTTCAAACCCTGAAACATCTACTAACCCATGCACCTGTGCTAAAGATTGCCAATCCAGAAGCTGACTTCCTCGTGTGCACAGATGCCTATAAGGAAGGGCCCAGAGGAGTCCTTATGCAGGAAGGAAGTGTGATTTGCTATGAATCCTGATAATTGAAAGATCATGAAGTCAACTATGTGACCCATGATCTAGAGTTGGCTGCCATAGTGCATGCTTTGAAAATGTGGATGCATTACCTCCTGGGAAGAAAGTGTGTACTTATGATAGATCACTATGGATTGCGATACCTGTTTGATCAAACAAAGCTCAATTCTAGGCAATCTAGGTGGATGGCCCTCCTTAGGGAGTTTTATTTTGAAATCAAACACATTAAAGGAATGTAAAATAGGGTGGTCGATGCCCTTAGCAGAAGTATGAAAACAATTCACCTAGCAGCAGTGAGCACCTGCGAGACAGATGTCAAGGAAATAATTATAAATGCACAAGAAACAGAGCCCTTCGTCCAGACCGTGACCATGTACCTACAGCAAGAACCCACTGGAGTAAAATATGAAGGCTACCATATGACCGAAGGAGGCCTTCTCACTTACAGAAGAAGATTTTATACTCCATATTATGCCGACTTGAAGAGGTTCATACTGGATGAACTACATAAAAGACCCTGTTTTGGTCATCCAGGATACCAGAAGATGATCACAACCACTAGGAGACAATTCTATTGGCCTGGAATGAGGAAATACATAGCCGCGTACTTGGCCAAATGCATAGAGTGCCAACAGGTTAAAGAAGAACACCGACACCCAGTAGGATTATTACAACCTCTACCAATCCCAGAATGGAAATGGGAAACCATCTCCATGGATTTCATCACTAGATTACCAACATCGACCAAACAGAACGATGCCATTATGGTAGTGGTGGATAAGTTGAGCAAGTCTGCCCATTTCATCCCTATCAAATCCACTTGCAAAGAAATCGATATCGCCTAGGTATTCATGCAAGATATATTCAGAATGCACAGTATGTCGAAAGAGATCGTGTCTGACAGAGATGCAAAATTTACTTCTAACTTTTGGAAATCACTAATGGCTGGCTTAGAAACCAAATTGTTGTTTAGTACCACCTATCACCCTCAAACTGACAAACAAACAGAAAGAGTGAACCAAATACTTGAAGACATTCTAAGAATGCATGTAATGCATCAACCCAAAAAGTGGGAAGACTAACTGCCACTGGTAGAATTCTCCTACAACAACGGCTACGAAGCATCCTTAAAGATGGGTCCCTTCGAAGTCCTCTATGGTAGACCATGTAACACTCCAGTTAGCTAGAGTAATCCCATAAATAGGATTTATTTTGGACTTGACATGTTGAAAGAAATGGAACAGCAGGTGACTCAGATAAAACAAAACCTGAAGGTCGCACAGAACAAACAAAAAAGTTATGCTGACCAAAAGAGAACTCCAAGAAAGTTCAAAATGGGAGACCATGTATATCTCAAAGTTAGACCCAGGAAGAGTTCTCTGAAAATAGGAGCTTGTGCCAAGTTGGCACCTCGGTATTGTGGACCCTTTGAGGTTCTAGATAGAGTGGGACCTATAGCCTATAGACTAGCACTTCCTCCCACATTCAAAGCACATAATGTTTTCCATGTCTCATTATTGAAGAAATATGTACATGATGCTAACCATATAATTGATTGGTCTATGATTTAGGTGGAACTGTAGGGATCATTTCTACCAAAACCTCAATGCATACTAGACAGAAAGGAAACCCCGCTCTAGAACCAAACCATTGCATAGGTCAAGGTGCAATGGAAACATTTTGTCCCAGATGAGGCTACATGGGAAATGGAGGATGCCATGAAATGGGCATATCCGATTTTGTTTACACCTGTACATGCATGTCAATTTGATAGATATAATATCGAGGACGATGTTCCTTTAAGGGGGAGGGAATTGTAACACCCTGTTTCCCCCAGTCTGTAAAAATAACTATACTAGCCAAGTATTGTGGCAAACTCAGAAATGTGAATGTGTGATGTGAATGAATCTTGTGAAAAAGGTCGATGAAAGTGAATAATATTATGAATATATATATATTACAGGACTACTGAGAGGGGATGTGCTGAAAAAGAGACCACGATGGCTAAAGAAAGGTGGTGGAAGGCACCTGGGAAGGTGGCGTTAACTTCCACCGAAAACAATATCGTATTTGGACTTCACTGGCTCGGAGAACCAAGAGAGGATCGCTGACCCCGAATTAAATGACTCACCAGGTTGGTAGGTAAATGGCTCCTCATGAGTAATGAGGTATTGGGGTGAACCACCCATCCATAGAATCCTCATACCTAACCACTGCGAGGAAAATCGTGCCACACGCAACCTTGCCGAAAGGAGAAAAGGCAGGAAGAGTGGGCAATCAAGGGGGGAAGACACGAGGGAAAGAAGAGGAAGAACTCTGGAAAAATATAGACTGAGTGATAGTGGAGAAGAAGGAGAGTAACCTTAATTCTCGGTCACTCGAAAACAAAGACTCAGTCTCCCAACATCGTGGTCTCAACTCGGGGGTGGCTAGTGGTAAATCCGTTGGGAGTTGTTGAGCCTACGGTTGGGTGGAAACGAGCACCCCTCTCAGCAGTTGCAATCACATCGGGTGTTATTTCTGATAAGTGTTTTACATATTGCATCTTGAAATTTATATGTTGACATGTATGCTCATAGTCTGTGTAGTTTATGAATGGTTTGAGTTTAAGACTGTCTGTGTTTTGTTTTGATAAAAAATGGTGGTTGTATGCTTTTATTGGAAGGACCATGTATGGTTTATGTTTATAGATAGATATATATATATGTATACTAATCTAATTCAGACTTCAAGTCTGCTTTTGGGAAATCTATACTTGTATTCGTCCCTAGGAATACCCGAAATCGATCTCTCCAAAAGATACCCTTCTTGGAAAGCTTACCAAGAACCTGAAAAGGATTTGAAGGTGCAAGTCTTAGTAATCTTGTACGAGGAAGATTGATCCTCTTGAAATCCTGAAATGGCAGCATAGGGATAAGTACCGATTGAAGGATAAGATCCTATCAGAATATCTGCGGTCATTCATGACCATTAGATTGGAGGAAGAAACGATTGCGTTAAATTCCTTAACCCCTTTTTCCTTTATCTTCGTGAGTAGTGAAGAAACCAGGACCGTAGATTCCCAAGGTCCGTTGGAGTATCTAGACCGTTGGTTTTTCCACGTTCAGGGAGCAGTGGGAGAGTGCACAGTGTGGGACAGATTTGAACCATCAGATCTTAGTTAGAAAAACCAATAGTCGTTGGATCTGTCAAGAGATGCATGAGGGTTAAGCCCTCATGAATAGAGGCGAAAGTCCCAAAAGAGGAGTTGGTATCGGGGTTTCAAGCTTTGGGATTCTGGAAGTCCTCATGATGAGAGGTCGGGAAACTTCACAATGAAAGTCCTGAAATAGATCTGATTCATCCATCCGTGGAGGACACATGGCCGAGATCGAGATTCCATCTGTATTTCAGATACTGGGGATTCAAATTGATAGAGGATCTGTGTCACCAGGGGTCGCAAGTTGCGAAATTGCGAAACGACGAGGACAGTCAATCTGAGGGAGGACATGTGGCTGCAATCTAGGATTTCTGGAGAGTCTCGAAAGGAAGAGTCCATCGAGATTTCACAAATCGGGAATTCAGGAGTCCCGTTGACAAGAGGTCGGGCTCTCGCATTCATAAATCTCAAAAGGGATAGGACGGAGGTCTTATGAGGAATGGTCACCTGGATTAGGGCATAGCCAGGAGGGAAAATGTGACAAAGGCCATTCCGTGGAATTGAAAATCGAGTATTCGTTAGTCTCGTTGACAAGAGGTCGGGCTCTTGTATTCATAAATCTCGAAAGAGATAATATGGAGGTCTTATGAGGAATGGTCACCTGGATCAGGGCATAGCCAGGAGGGCTAATGTGACAAAGGCCATTTCGGGGAATCGAAAATCGGGAATTCATGAGTCTCGTTGAGAAGAGGTTGGGCTCTCGTATTCATAAATCCCGAAAGAGATAGGACGAAGGTCTTATGAGGAATGGTCACCTGGATCAGGGCATAACCAAGAGGGCTAATGTGACAAAGGCCATTCCGGGGAATCAAAAATCGAGAATTTGGAAGTCCCGTTGACAAGAGGTCGAGATCTCATATTAATAAGTCCTAAAGGGAATAAGACTATGGTATTATGAGAAGTGGTCATGTGGACCAAGGCATAGCCTAGAGGGCTAATTGCTGATCGAAGCATCTTTGGCATTTTGGCAATTCGGGGTTTGCAGAGTCGAAAGACTCGACTCGCTTATACCGCTAAGTCGTGAAATGCAAAAAGGCGCCTAGTTGTCTGGTCTGTGATCATGATCAATGATCACATGGAGGTTGGAAAAAGGGAAGAGCTAGCCTGTTCTAAGCCCCGTAGGATTTTGGGGATTCTATCTCTCGAGAAAAGGTGAAAAATTTATTATGTCGCATTGGGTGTGTGACAATTGAGGTCCTCAATATAGAGTTTCTTTCTCTAGTAACAATGGTGAAGAATTTGTTGCTAAGCTTCTCAATAGGTGAGAAGGTTAAAACACTTTCTATGAATACTTGAATGTCTCTAGGGGAAATATGGATTCTCAAAGAACAAATTGAACAACATAAAAATACATCAAACTCTTACTTTGTTTGCATACCTTGACCTTGTATTTATAGGATTCATGCAATCCAGTACATAACTAGTTCATAGTGTTAAGAGGGGACCTTTTGGATTTACTACCTATCTCTTCAATGGCCCCAAGGTTATATTTTGACATGATTTGGGTGTCTTGTCATAGTACACCTCGGACTAGAAGTGGTTGAGGCCCAACCAAAATAATTAATGCACCATTTCTACATCTGTGTAGTTTTATGTGAGGAAAGTCACATAGACCGCACAATTTGTGCAGATTTGGCTATGTTGGCTCGGGTGAATGTGCACAAGCACGCATTTGGGAGACTACACAAAATTTCAAGGAACCATTTGTAGAGTTGTGTGACTTTCTGAATGAATATTGTTTACTGCTAGAGGTATGATTATTGGTATGTTTCACTGGTACTTTATTCTACCATTTTTGGTATTTTTGTGGACTCATTTTCAACGATAACAATGGATTTAACCCACAACTATAGGGGGATTTCCCTGTAGTACTTTTGTTTGTCATTTTTTACCAATCCCTACATAGATCAGCATAGGGATCCATTGAAGCCATCAAAGATATAGGATACTAGTATATGTAGAAACATCATACATATATTTCGATTTTTGGGTGTAATTGTACTCCACATATATTTCCCAAATATGTCCGAGACATAGTAATTACGAGGGAGATTTCATATCAAATAGTGGAAGCAGGGATTACTACATTTTTTTCTACCATTTCCAAGAGAATATGGCCAAATTTCCCTGTCAAAGTGAGAAACTTTACATTACTAAATGTTCCCATGACATAAAGGAAACAACAACTCTTAAAGACTTACTTTTGTGCATAGGGGTCCCTAGAGGTCATGATCCTAGAGGTGTAGTAGGAGAACATATTAGAACCTTGGGATCGATACCTCCATCCTAGAATGGTATATATATTCTATATACCCTATTCAACGGAGTCATATCCTATGAATAAGTCTTGTCTAATATTCAATATAGTCTAGAATGAGAAACATTACATGCTGACCAAGAAGAGAGAAGGAAAATGGAAAATGAATAGAGAGATAATTTTTTTTCCATTGAAAAAGAACAAGAAGACTCCAAGACAAAGACTTGGGTATAGAAAAAAAGAGAACAAGAAAGGAAATAGTTAGAGGAACAAGAGGAATTAAGAAAAATAGAGAAGAAAAAAGAGGAGGAAGTCAAGAAGAATTATGAAGAAGAAGAAGACAAAAGTAAGGTAGAATGAGATAAAAATAAACCAAAGGAAAAGAGGAGACTTTAATATAAGATGAAGAGAGAGGAACCAGGTTAAAAGGATACAAAAGAGGGAAACAAGAAAAAGGGAGAAAGAAAACAAGGAAAAAGTGGAAGAAAGAGAAAGAGGGAGAAAGAGAAGTAGAAGAAGAGAGAGGAGGAGGTAGTTAAAGTAGAGAGACAAAAAAGAGGAAACTGGAAGAAGACAAAGACAAAGAGGATATCCCTATCACTACAAAGTGAATCACATTGCTTTATTCTCCTATAAATCTTGGTACTCCTCTCAAAACAATACCAACTAGTTTATATTACTCTTGTTCTCTGTTAATAGATTTAGATGATGTTGTTATTACTTTGGGAGAGTATTTATTTAGAAAATAAAAAAGTGGGATTGTTACGAGATGGACAAAGAAGCAAAGAACAAAAGATAGTACCACCAAGGAGGCATCATATCTGGTAATTTCATGGAACTTGGGGAAATACGCCCAAAAAAATGTTGAAGATACAACCTCTATCATGGATGATTTTAGGGGCTAAATTTTTCTCATGGGCTAATTTTCCATGGTTTTTCCAAAAATGAGATTCGCTATTTAAAAATGTTTCGCCCAAATTCTATAGGATAAAATTATTTTACCTTAAAAATTGCCAAAAAATTATTAAAACTATATAAAATCCTTAGAAATTTGAATATTTTTACAAAAATATCGCCAAATATTTATAGTTGGAATATGAAGGATTAGTAAGATTCGCCAAGGTTTCTACATTTTAAAATAAATTTCCATCCTTAAAATCATCCCTAACCTCTATCCTAATTGAATTTGCAAGGGAAAATCCAATTCATGTTAGTGAAATAAATGCCACTTTAGATACTTATATGACAAGAGTATTAGAGCTAGAGGAGTAGTTGAAGTAGTAGATAGTTCAATTGGAAAATTATTTCAAGGAATATTCCCATGAGAAAGATCAACTACAGAGAGTTGAGATAGAAACCCTAAAGAATACACACTCATAGGAAATAGAGAAGTTGATAACATAACACCAAGAAAAAATTTCCCTCTCTAAGAAGAAAATATTGAATATCATACAATATGGGGAGAAAGTAAGGACTCTAGAAGCTCAACTGAAAGAAAACAACACGTCCACCAACATCCCAGAAAAAATAAAAGAAGCATCCCTAAAAACTAATGAGGATATAAGGAAATATCAGATATAGTTCATCTCTAAGTTAAAAGAGATCCAACAATATCATGATGATTTGTTGAAGCTATCATACCTGGTGGTACAATAAAATGGAAAGAGAAAAAAATCCCATTGTTATCACTGAAATTTCATCCACACATGGCGAGAAGAACTCCGCATTGTCAAAACAGAAATGATAGTCATTCATGGCACAGGGTTAAATCCACAGCATTACAAAAGGGCCAAAAACTATACAAAGTAACCAAAAATTGAAGGGTGCTTTACAGAATCTGGGTGCGCGTTCATATGCACGGAACAACAACATACAATGCGCGCATACGCGCACGATGCATGGTTGTGGGGCAAAAAACCCGTGCACCTGGTAAACGACGCATTTATTGAAATTGGTCGGCCTCCCAACCACTAATGGATCAGCTCCCAAGCCGATTTGACATCAAATCTGAGATGAATCCGCATGGTAGGCTAGTCAAAGACCTAATTGAGCCCTAAAGAGCCCCTTTTCACACTCCAAAGAAGTTACATTATCACCCAAGGCCATGCTATAAAAACCCATGAAGAACCATCATTTTCTCAAGGAATTCCATGTATTGTTATGCTGCTAAGATTGCTAAGGACTCATTCTTTGGCAAGAACACAATTAGCACCATTTCATTGAGCTATTCACCCCTCTCTTGAGTGGATATGCTTAGAGTTCTTTCATCATCATTTTCATCTTTTTCATTGTAAGGAGAGCAAGTTGTGAGGTCCTCAAGAGCCTTCCTTTGGAGGAAGAAGGAACCACAGTTCCCTTTCTTCATTGTGTTCTGGATTTCATAAATAGAACAGCTCAAAACATTGGTGATATGAGTCTTGTTGTCTTTGGTATTTATTTTTCATATGCTCATAGTTTTAGTTTGTTTTAGTTTGTTTTTTGCTTATAGTTTTGTTGTTTATCTTTCTAACCTTTTCCTCTACAACTGTCATTCTCTACAAGACCCAACAGGGCATGTAAGCACCCTTTATTTGCTCACCAAGTGACGAATTGGGTGCAAACAGATTGGCGACTCCACTAGGGAGAAGGTATCAATTCTTCCCTCATTTGGGCATATTTTGCTTTCATTTTGATTTCACTAACTTGAAGGGACACAAACCGGCCTCTGCTGACCTGCTAACCACTCAATTCACGAGAGATTTGAGAGAAATCCATCTGGATTTTTCGTCTCGGTCGTTTACCACAGGCACACGGTTTTTTCACCCCACAGGCACGTATCGTGCGCGCATGCGCTTGTGCAACAGTCTCTCTCTACGCACATGCGCTTTCTATCTCAATTTCGATAGCGCCCGTGCGCTCTGTGTGCCTGTGTATGCATTGGGTGGTGCACATTTGATCTATATTTCACATTGTAAGCTCTTGGATGTGGGGAAAGTCACTTTTCCTTCTTAAGAATGATGATATGCATGCTCTAAATACTGCACCACTTAGACCCCTCAACTTATAAAGGGGATAGTCAAACAAACATAAGCACTTAGGTGAATAAAAATCAATTTCCCTTATTTGCTTTTTGCCACATGGATGGCTTGCTTTGATTTATAAATCTAAGTTGAACATAAATTCTAATCACATATAAACTCACATTTTGGGGACTAGAAGTTGTAAGTAACGATCTTGAGTATGCTCTTCTCTTGCGCCATCAAGCGATCTTGAGAACCAAAAAAGGATTGCGAAAACGATCTCATCTCCCTTAAACAAAATTTCAAAACTTTTAGGAGAGGACAAAGGCCCTCTTGGGACCCCTCTTAGTTTCATTTTTCAAACATATCTTAAATTGGTAAGGGCCCATACATGCCCACATGTCACAAAAG
>SNQJ01S0038760.1:68650-105257 GCA_010110895.2 Picea sitchensis | reverse complement strand
GGCGGGAATCCAAGGACAAGGCAAGTATTTTTTATACCGGCTCAAAATAATGCATGTATTCAGTTACAAGTCACGTGGAAAAACATGCGTGTAAGAGTAATAGTCGCATTGTTAGCACATATATCATGGGTAGAGGCCATACATGTCAGTACATGGAAATTTTCAGCAGTAGATTATTTCCAGGGAAGGTTATCAGGTCTAAGGGATGGAATCAACACCTTTGATATTTGAAGATAGATTGGATGGAACATACAACTTCCTATTTTGGAAAGAAAGAGTGAATTTGGCATTAAAGGAGTATGAACTTTGGGAGTTTGTGGAAAAAGTAGTTGTTCCATCAAAAAATCATGCAGATTTGGCAATTCACCAAAAGGAGATAAAAGCTGAGCAGGTACTCTTGGATTCAATGAAGGATCATATCATACCTCACTTATCCAAAAATAAGACAACCAAGGAGATTTTTGATGCCTTGGTAGGTTTATTCCTGAGCATTAACATCAATATGAAGATGATCTTAAGAAATAAACTCAAATTGGCGAGATTTCTAGATATGACAATGTTACTAGATATTTCATGAGGATCACATAGGTGCATGATCATCTTGTAGCCATAGGGGAGAAAAAGGAGGACGTAGATCTCATGAATGTGGCATTGAATGGTCTTCCCAAGTCATGGGAAACATTTGTCAAGGGAGTCTATGCTTGGGAACATCTTCTATATTGACAGATACTTTGGGATGATTTCATCTAGGAAGAGACTCGAGAGGAGTCTCAGAGTAGAAAGAAAGGAATTAGTGAGGAGAACTTGTCTCTTGTCAGTAAGACAAATAAGGGAAAATGAAAGACTTTTAACAAGAAAGGTGGCATTGATGGAGGATCATTGTAGCCATGGAAGAAGGACTTGAGTAAAATAAAGTGCTTCTCATGTCATAAGAATGGAAATTTTGCATCTCAGTGTCTAGAGAAGATGAAGGGTAAATGAAATATGTAGACAACAACATCAACAAAGACACAACTAAATGAGTTTGCGGTGAAGTTTGATAAGGATTACTCACTGGTGTCTTTCCTTTCTACTAGCACAATTACTAGGAGTGCATGGTTCTTGGACATTGGTGCATCTCGTCATATGAAAAAAGCACAAAAACTATTTAGTATTCTAACAGAGAGAGAATCATATGTTCATGTGCAACTTAGTGATGATTCCAAGTATATAATGAAGGGAGAGGGAATATTTACATTCAATCTTGAGTCAAAGGTTCATTGGATTCCCATGATGTGCTTTGCATACTAGGTTTGAAGAATAATTTTCTCTTAGTCTCAGCTATGGAGGACACAGGTTTTTCCTTTACTTTTTAGAGAGGGAAAGTAATCGTACGTCCAAAAAAAGATAGCCTTGAAAAAGTAGAGGTTATTGGGGTTAAATAGGGCATTTTTTACAGTTTACAAGACAATCATGTTGAGGATTTGGTACATGATAGTGACAACTTACGTGAGTTGTGGAATAGGGGGTTGGGACACCTACACTATAGGGCTTTGCTGATTCTGAGGGGGATTGTTACAATTCTTCCAGAGTTCAATATTGAGCAGTAGGGAGTATGTAGAGGGTGTGCACTTGACAATAATTCCAAGGATGTTTTTACTAGTAGCGAGAGTAGGTCCAAGGGTATCTTAGATCTTATCCATTCAGATGTGAGTGGGACAATGTCAATAGAATTAGTACAAGGATTTCCATACTATGTGACATTTATTGATGATTTTTCTAGGAAAACTTAGATCTTCTTCATGAAGACCAAGGATGAGGTCTTCATTTGGTTTCAGGAATTTAGAGCTCAGGTGGAGAACCAGACAGAGAAGAAAATTGAGGTCTTGAGGTTGGACAATGGGGGAGAGTACACCTCCAATAACTTTAAGGATTTTTGCAAGGAGGAAAGGATCAAGAGGGAGATGACAGTCTCGTACAACCCTTAGGGAAATGGGGTTGCAAAGAGAAAGAATCAGTCCATTAGTTCTGTGAGGGCTATGATACATGACCAAAATTTGCCTATGGTTCTTTGGGTAGATGCATGTAACAMAACGATATATGTGGAGAACATGATTCCTCATAGAATATTGGGGGACAAGAATCTAGAGAAASATTTCTCAGGAGTGAACCCAAAGATAATACAATTGAGGATATTTGGTTGTCTAGTCTACATCCATGTGCCTGTGGAGAAGAGGACAAAGCTAGAGCTTTCAAGACATAAGGATATATTTATGGGGTAAATTAAGACCTCAAATGATTACATGATATTATTACCAATGCATAGGAAGAAAATTGTGAGCATAGATGATAATTTCGAGGAGAAATTGACATCTAGGAGATCTCGGGAGTCATCAACAATTATAGAGGAAAAGGAGAAGTAGGCTATGGAGGATGAAAAATAATCAGTAGTTCATAATTTAGGTGGAGAGGAGGATTTATCCCCTTCCAGTTTTGTCAGAAGACCCAAGTGGTTGTTACCGACATTGAAGGATGTTGGTGAGGCCCCTAGGAGTGCGGTTAGAGAGCACAAGCCTCCAAAGAAGTTTCCAAACTATATGGTTCTTATGAGTAGCATCAATGATGTATATCCTTCTAGTTTTGAGGAAGCATCAGATCAACATGTTTGGCAGAATTCCTTGGTAGAGTAGTACACCTCTATTAAGAGGAATTATGTTTGGGACATAGTTCCGAGATCGAAGGGGATTTCAATTATAAGTTCAAGGTGGATCTACAAGATTAAGCATGTTGAATATGGTAGCATCGAAAAGTTCAAGGTGATATTTTTGGTGAGAGGGTTCTCCTAGAAAGAGGGAGTAGAATACGAGGATACTTTTGTTGCAGTCACCATGTATGATTATAATCAAGTTGTTATTTCTATTGCTTCAATTATGAGGTGGAGGATACATCAGATGGATGTGAAAACAAATTTACTCAATGGGATCATTGAGGATGAAGTATATATAGACCAACCTTAGTGTTTTGAGGTACATGGGAGGGATTCTCATGTGTTTAGTCTTAATAAATCCCTGTACGAAATCAAATAGGCACCCATGGTATGTTATTCTAGGATTGTTGGATACTTGCAGAGTATGGGATTTACCAAGAGTGAGGAAGATCATAACTTGTACTTCATACTTGTTGGAGAGGATCCACTCATSTTGGTTCTATTTGTAGATGATTTGTTTCTCATAGGTTCATAGGAGCTTATTACATGGTGCAAAGAAGATTTGGCTAGTGAGTTTGAGATTAAAGACATTGGATTGATGCATTATTTCTTGGGGTTATAGGTCTRGTAGGTATCAGGAGAGATCTTCCTTGGTCAAGGGAAGTATGTAATATAGATATTAAGGAGATTTAGGATGGAGGACTGTAGACCAATGGATACACCTATGGTTTCCAATATGAAGAAGATAGTCCATTTAGATTCAGAGTTGGTGGATCTTAGGATATATAAGTAGTTGATAGGGTCCTTCATGTATTTGGTCAACACCAGGCTGGATATTTGTTTTGTTGTGAACACCTTGAGTTAGTTCATGGTGGATACATGGCGCATTTGATAACAATGAAACATTTGCTCATGTACTTGATAGATATAGTGGATTATGTATTGAGGTATCTTGGAGGAGATGGAGTGGAGTTGCAAGGATAATTAGACTCAAATTGAGCAGGGAGTACAATAGATACAAAGATCACCTCGGGGTCAACAATGATTACTTGGCTCAGCAAGAAGTAGACTTATGTAGTAATCAACTCAACAAAGGATGCATACATGGCAACGAGTATGGCTAGTTTTGAAGCCATTTGGATTTGCAAATTGCTTACATGTTTATTTGATCAGGAGTTCGAGCCTACAGTGATATACTGCGATAATCAGAGTTGTATAAAACTCATAGAGAATACAATATACCATGATAGGTCCAAGCATATTGAGATAATATATCACTTCATCCAAGATAAGATCCAGAAGGGAGAAGTGAAGCTTCATTATATTTCCACACATGAGTAGGTTGCATATATTCTGACCAAACCTTTGGTGAAAGGGAAGTTTGTGTTCTTCAGGGACAAGCTTGGAGTGGTGCATAATACCTTCCTTGTTAAGAGGGAGTGTTGATGCATAGCAGCATAGGATAGGTACTTCTGCACAACTCTATGTGTCTAGACGTGTGGAAATCATCCAAAGCCTTCTATCCTTGAATTTACTTTAATTAAAGGAATTATTAAAGTAAAGTGATTTTAATTAGTAAGTAGAGTTTTATTTAAGGAAATTCTTTAATTAGCATTAGTGAATTAAATAATAGTCGTTGATCTCAAGTGAGGTTAGAAGTAACCTCAAGCGTCAATCACTTTGGATATTAGGGTTAAGTAATAACTCAATCTTATAAAAGCAAGGCTAGGGTGAAGGAGGAAGACAATTGACATATTGATCAAGAGAGATTGATTTGACATAGAGAGGATTGGATCACGAAAGACTGTGATTCAAAGAGATCTTGGATAGGTGGAGAAGGATTTCCATCTAGATATCTAGGCCAAAGGAAGAGAGAGAACAACCATACAATAGAAGGATCATCTGCCACTGAACAATGTAGGTATTCTGGTACAGTCATGTAGTTAGCATGAGTTTCAACTTTACAATCTTGCAAATAACATAGGACAACGTGGATCTCAACGCAAGAGTTACATTGTTGTTGTACAAGATCCTACAATAGATTTGGTAGTAGATTAATCCAGTCAGGGTTTGATGTACTTTGTCTCTTTTCTATTTGGGCCATTTTCCTAGTAAGGGAGCCCTTGTAACTTTGAATTTATTTGAATGGTAAGCTTAGTTCATGGGTATAATATCTATGTGTCTTGTGTATGAGATTTTGGTTTCTAGTTTTGCTTATGCTTTCTTTATCTGAGTTGAATATTCTAGTAGTGTATTTTTGTTTTGTGAGCTACTAATTTGATTTGTAGTAAGGAAATCACTAGATAACAAGATACCTAGGTGTTGGAGTAAAGGGATTTCAAAAAGAAATTGATCCAATCTTTCCACTGTTTGTCTTGTGCCTCCTCTTTTAATATTCAACGTATGCCATCCATTAGTATTTTGTAGGTATATCAATCTAATCCTATTGATTTTTTCCTCAAAGGTTATTCTGTCAACATCCAATCTTTTGTTTCCTCATTTTTTCTCATGGAGTGAGGTAATCATATTGAAGTCTCCTCCTAGAATCCAAGGATGATAATTTATGAATTCTCCAATTTCTTTGACAGAGCCAAGGAAGGGTTGTTTAAGAGTAGGATTGGTAGGGCCATAGGAATTGGTTAAGAAACCTTGGTTTTCCAAGATGAGGCTTCTGAATCTAGATGAGATGAAGTTAAGAGACTCTAGTATATATTCTAAAATGATTTGATTTCTATCCCCCCTGCAAAACTTGCGACAAATATAGCTATAGTTTCACATACTTCCAAACATTTTTTTGAAATGGATATCAAATATTGGCTATCATACTTAGTTTCCTTGAGCATTAAGAGAGTGGGGTTTTCCTTACTAATTTTATTCTTTAACATGCAATGATTGCTTAATGAATTTAGAATCTTGATGTTCCATTATATAATCTTCATTCTAAATCTTTTGTTGTTAGGAGAAATACTTCTCCATGAGTCTTTTTGACTATCCTGAATCTACTAAGAGTGCATATACTTCTTCCAATTTTTTCTTTGTTGATATGATTCCCTTTTTCTTTTCCTCTAAAATGTTTTTTTTAATATTTGAGTGGGGTTGTTCTAATGCATAAACCAATAACTGAGCTATGGTTTGGGCTTGGATCTCCCATGTTATGATTCAAGTTCTTAAAACATTATAATAAACTAGAAGTACACACCATGTACCCAATGTGAATGTGGATCACAACTCCAATAAATATAAGAGAGATAATTTACAGGATAACTACTTGAAGAATAAGACAACTACTCCAAATACTCAAATACATTCATACATCACAATTCACATGTACACAATAATGAATACATGATATCGATATATACCTATTCACACATTTCACATGAGGTCCCGTATCATATATGGGGTTAAATGTACATGAGTCCCCTTTTACATATATGGAGTTAAATGTACATGTAATGGGTAAATCTATATGTAATATGGTCAACCTAATGAAAAAGGGGCCTCATGTGCAATGTGTGAATAGGTATATATAGAGATCATGTATTCATCCTTGTAGGCATGTGATTTGTGATGTATGAATGTATTTGGGTATAAGGAAGAGGTTATCCTACTCTTTAAGGATTTATCGTGTAACTTATCTCTCTTATCTTTATTGGAGTTGTGCTCCACAAAATTTCACTATCTGAAACTTCCCATAAAACAATTTATAGCAAAAAATTCCAAGATGAATCACTTGAAGTAGAAAAACCCTAAGGTCATTTCTCTGATACCAAATGTTATGATTCAAATGCTTAAAACATCATAATGTAACTAATGAATAATTTACACATGATATACTCTGTATAACTCAATGAGTGCGCACTGGAGGAGAAATAATGCACCATAGTGGTGGTATAGAGTGATCTGGACACACACCAACAGTTATGGAAGTGAACTGCCACCTAGTCTAGTCTCTCAGGTAGTTACGAGAGTGAACTGCCACTTAGTTTAGTTAACTAGTCAACTAGTCTTCAGTTAACTGATTGAAAAAAGAGTAGTGAGGAGTTAACTTAGGGAATCAAGGGTAATGCACCATTCTGGTGATGATACCAAGGCAAGGTCGAATTAGCATGGTGATGATCCAAATGTTGCATGGTGACAAAACCAATGCAACATCTAAACTCAACTAGTCAAACTGAAGTGTCAACTGAGAGAGAATATTCTCCAGGTGGAATATTCTCCCCTAAAATATAGGAGACTGGATAATGAATAATAAACAAGGAAAAACCTTAGGAAAATGAAATCCTAGGTGTGTGTGAAGTAACTCCAACACCCCCCCTGAACATCACTATGGTGAAAATAAAGAATGGGTCATGGCAATGAGGCCATGTTGGGTACCCAAAAACAAAATATACACTGAAGTAAAGTGAGGAAAGAGGGAAAACCTCATGGGAAACCCCCCCCCTCAAGGTACAATGTATGTAAAAAGAAGAACTACAGTTGCTAGGTGCATGTGTCCTTCACTCCAAGACGACTTCACAGAGAATGAAATTTTTGCTCAGTGAAGGTCTTGGTGAAGATGCCTGCCATCTGTTCTGCTGAAGGATAGAACTGTAAGTCGATGACCCCCTCATGTACTAAGTCCTGGATGTAGTGCATGTGGATCTCGATGTTCTTCGTCCGCTGCCTATGAAATGGATCTCTACAGAACTTCAGAGTGCTCTGGTTGTCACACCGGATGACGATCAACCGATGAAATTGAATGCCCAACTTAGTGAGAAAATGTTAAAGCCACATAACCTAAATGGTTATGTTAACTACACCTTTGTACTCTACCTCGACTGAAGATAGAGAAATGGAAGCTTGCTTCTTTCTTGACCAACAGATAGGCCTGAAACCAAGAATGAGTGAGTAACCAGATGTGGACTTATGATCAGTGCTATCGCCAACCCAGTCAAAATCAGTAAACCCGATGAGATCTAATGTAGAGTCTCCTGCATAATTAATCCCAAAGGTGATGGTGCCCTGTACGTATTGAAGGATACGCTTTACAACTTTTCAATGTAGCTCATGCGACTCCTGCATGAACTTGGAAACTGTGCCAACTGCATATGAGAGGTCTGGTCTGGAGTGTGTGAGATACAAAAATCTCCCCACTAGTTGTCTATAAAGTGTGCTATCAAACAATGGAGTTTGCCCACCATCCTCAAGTTTGACTCTTGATAGGAAAGGAGTCAGAGCACACTTGCACTCTATCATGTGAAATCTCTCAAGGAGATCTTGTGCATACTTGAACTGAGACAGTTTGATGCCTGATGCATCTTGACTGATCTTGAGTCCAAGGAAGAAGTGTAGAGCACCCATGCTCGTCATAAAAAACTTGTCATGTAGAATCCTCTTGACTGCAACAGTCACTAAAGTCAAGCACCCAGTGATCAACAAATCACCGACATACAAAACTAAAAGTAGAAGTGAATCAGTTGTCTTGAGCATGTAGACATTCAGGTCTTATTTACAATTTACAAAGTTCTGTGACAACATGTAGGAATCCATTTTGGCATACCATTCCCTCAGAGCCTGCTTGAGGCCATAAAGTGACTTCTTCAGTCGACAAACCAAAGATGAGTCCTGCATAAATCTCTGGGGCTGCTCCATATAGATCTCCTCAGAGAGATCACCATGAAAAAATGCATTCTTCACATCCATCTAATGAACTTACCATCCCTTGGCTGCCATAATGGAAAGTGCCAATCATATGGAATCCGTCTTCGCTACTAGAGTGAAGGTCTCATCATATTCAATACCATGAACCTATTGAAAGCCTTTGGCAACAAGCCTGGATTTTTATCTACTAATATGTCCATTCATTGCATTCTTGGTCTTGTAGACCCATCTACATATAAAAAATTTCCTCCCAAAAGGAAGGGGAACTAGATCCCAAGTCTGGTTCTCGAGGAGGGAGTTGTACTCCTCCTGCATGGTAGATTCCCAAAAGGGATTTCCAGCAGCCTTTCCATAAGACTATGGATTTGAAGACTGAACCAAGAAAATATGCCTGGAGGGCAATGGTTCAGTGGCAGTGAGTGCAACTGGAGGCTCCTCAAAATCAAATTGAGTCCTCCTAGTATCGGATATATCACCAACGAGATCCCCTGCATCTTGAAGAGTAGTTTGTGCCCACTTGGACCTCTGCTCTAGATCTGCAACTGCATTTGGATTCTCTGACTCTGCATCTGACTATACTGACTCTGAATCTAAATCATCTGAGTCCTCTGAATTAGAACTGTTGGCATGTGCATGCTCATCATCTCAGACAGGTGGAAGAATGAAGGTGTCTGCATGCGGTTGTTGAGGTGCATGCGAGACACTTTCCTTGTATTGGACACTACGCTCAATGATGAGCCAGTCCAAAAAGGTCAATAAGTCGATATCCCTTCACACCGTCGGGGTATCCAACAAAAATGCACTTAGTTCTCTGTTGATCAAGTGCCTTCTTCTTTTTAGAGGGAATCATGGCCCATGCACGTGAACCTAAAATGCGAAAGTGGGACACGTCCGATTTGAGGCCGCCGCAAGCCGCATAGGGGATCTTATCCTTGACAGATCTACGAGGATATATGTTTTGGATGTTTTTTTCACAATTAAGTGCTTCATCCCATAGTCTCTATGGTAGAGACTTTGCATGCAACATGCAAAATGCCATCTCCTTTAGATATTTGTTTTTCCGCTCAACAACTCTGTTTTGCTGTGGAGTATAGGGAACTATGTGCTGCAGCTGAATCCCTGACTCATGGAAAATATTATGGATCTCATGATTTACATATTCTCCCCCATTACCAGTTTAGAGGAATTTGATCTTCTTTCCAGACTATGTCTCAACCAAGGCTTTGAAATCTTTGAGGTGTTGAAAGACCTTGGATTTTTTCCTGAGAAAGTAGATCCAAGTAAAATGTGAGAAATCATCAACAAAAATGAGAACAAAATTCAATTTTCTGATGGATGGATGCATAAAGGGACCCATAAGGTCATTGTGAATCAGATCTAAAGGTGCAAAAGCTTGCTGAGACTTTCCTTTGTTGGATTTCTCTTGAGGGTGTTTCCCTAGAACACATCCCTCACATGCTCCCTTGGAGAAATGGATGTCTGGTATACCATCAACCAATATTTGATTGCGAAGCTGTTGCATGTATCTGAAAATAAAATGTCCAAACATTTTGTGCCATATCCTACTACTTTCATCAACATGAGTAAGCAGTAAAGCAGAATCAGGTTCAATGAATTCAAAAAAAGTATACAATCTAGACTGATGATTTACCTCACTGGTAGCAACCTTGGAGTTGGTTTGCATGTCGTAGATGTCCACAGAATTTGGTGTGAATATGAATTTATTTTCGGTGCCAGAATTCGTCATCTGATACACGAATATAAGGTTGACAAAATGTTTGGGAATGCTCATCAAATTCTCGAAGCTTCCATTGGTGAGTTCAATCCTTCCTTTGTCGGTGACTTTGATAGAAGAGTTGTCCCCCATCAGAATAGGAAGACCTCTGCATGCATCCATTGAAGAATAGACTACTTCTGAGGCAGCCATGTGAAGTGATTCTCCTGAATCTATGATCCAAGCATCGAGAGAGGAGTTGATTGCAATCAAGGCATGGATAGAATTGTCTTTATTGGAATTCATATCTTCTGGATTCTTCTTTTGTGCACCCTAAGGGATGCAATCTCCAAGGTTGTTTTGATGAAGTATTTGAGACATCAGATATATTTTTTTTTTCATGCATGTGTATTCTGAATGGAATACTTTGTGATAGTATGTGCATTTCTCCCCTTTTCCCCTTTGGATCCAGAGGCATCAGTGAAGGGTTTTGTGTACCCTTCCTTCTTCAGATGTGCTTGAGCTTTCTGTTTATCTTTATCTTTAGATTTATGATATTTATGGCTGCCATAATGCATAGAGAGTGCATGCGCCCTTAGGAATTTGATTGTGCCCGTATTGATGAGCTTGGTTTTCTCTTGTGTCATGGATTCGATAAAGTCCTCAAGAGAAGGCATCTTTCAAGTGGCTCCATAGGAAAATCTGACAATATGGAATGTGGATACGAATACAAAGAATTTAGGACCAATCTTGGAGAGAATATTAAAAACCATTTGTTTCTCCTCCTTTGATTTATCAACCCCACAAGCTTTTAGTTGCGACAATAAATCCTTGAATTTTGTAAATTAATCTTGGACATTCTCAAAGATTTTTGGATCCAATGTGAGTAGATCCACCTCTAGCATGTGTCCCCTCATCTCATCATGTTTTCCAAAGAGCCCTTCCAAGGTGGTCCGGGCTTCATTGGGAGTCTTACAGGAAGATATATGAAAAGGGAGATCAGGATAAATAAGACTACAAATTGTTTCGAGTGCCTCATCCATGCAATTTAAGTACTTGTATTTTTCTATGGATGATGTCGGTTCTGTATCTGTATTCAAGGTTAACCTATACAACCCTCTAGTTCAGAGATGTATGGCTATTTTCTCCTTCCATGAAAAATAGTTGTAAGGTGTAAGAATGAATTATTTTTGGAAATCCATCTTTTTGTTGTCTTCAATATTTTGTACCGGCAAATTTTTTTGGTGTAGCTTTTGCTTAGAAATCCGTTGGCTTTGATACCATGTAAATAATGAATAATTTACACATGATATACTCTGTATAACTCAATGAGTGTGCACTAGAGGATCACCAATGCACCATAGTGGTGGTCTAGAGTGATATGGACACACACTAGCAGTTACAGGAGTGAAATTCCACCTAGTCTAGTCTCTCAGGCAGTTACGGGAGTGAACGACCACCTAGTTGAGTTAACTAGTCAACTAGTGTTCAATTAACTGACTGAACAGAGAGTAGTGAGGATTTAACTCAGGGAATAAAGGGTAATCCACCAGTCTGGTGATGATAACAAGGCAAGGTCGAATTAGCATGGTGATGATCCCAATGTTGCATGGTGACAAAAACAATGCAACATCTAAACTCAACTCAACTAGTCAAATTGAAGTGTCAACTAAAAGAGAATATTCTCCAGGTGGAATATTCTCCCCTAAAATATAGGAGACTAGATAATGACTAATTATGACTAATAAACAAGGAAAAACCTTAGGAAAAAGGAATCCTAGGTGTGTGTGAATAAATCCTAGGTGTGTGTGAAGTAACTCCAACACATAATAGACCAAAACTACACACCATATACCCAATGTGAACACGAATCACAACTACAATAAAGATAAGAGAGATAAGTTACACAATAACTCCTTAAAGAATATGAAAACCTCCTCCAAATACCCAAATACATTCATACATCACAATTCACATTTCTACAATAATGAATACATGATCTTTGTATATATCTATTCACACATTGCACATGAGACCCATTTATCATTAGGCTGACCCTATTACATATACATTTACCCATTACGTGCACATTTAACCCCATATATTCCCTCGCTTAGGGCCATATCATATACATTAAACCCCACATATGTGCCCCTTGGGGTCATATCATCCCATCTTATATTTTCCTTTCATAAGTTCCCTTTGTGGTTGGATTAGTTGTGTTTCAGAAAGGTTGATTAGGCGACTCTCCCCATGAGAAGCTATGAGTGTTAGGAGACAAATTTCAATTAGTTCCAGATCCATGTATTGTGGTGTGTTTTCGTACTCATATTCCCCCTGAATATCTTCTTCAACATCCATTTCTAGAGTTTCATAATCCCTAGATCCTTTCTTAGGAAAAAGGATAGGGGAATATGTTTTCCTACATTTGGGATATTTCTTTGGAGGATTTTCTATTAGACTCTATTCTTTGGTGATCCTCGATGTCTCACCTAATTGGATTTCAATGCCTCATGAGGTTGCTAACACTGGAAATTGTTGGGTTCCTTTCTTCAATAACCCGGTGTTGGTTTGGATACTTTCCCCCTCTACTTATGCTAACTTGGTACTTTCGTGAAGTTATCTTGGTTTTTAGAATTCTCGGTTTTATTATAAATTGTGTTTTCATTACAAGGGTGGTTCCTAAATAAGTGACTATGTTCATGGTATTCCCAACATCTAAAGGGAATATGATTGTAGATGAGAGTCTATATCCATTCCATGTCCTGGAGGATGATGTGTATGGATTCCAATAGATGACCTAACACATTCACATATACATAGATTTGTGCATATGAAGTATATATACCATTGTGGGTTATCGCAATGATTTTGATGAAGTTTCTTAGGGTGTTCCCTATACCTATTACTAGGGTTTTGTCCTCCCAAAATTCCYGAGGAAATGAATACATACTAATCCATATTTGTGAATCTATGAAATCTTCTTTCTTTGGTGTGAATATCTCCATCTATAATTGTAGATGAAACCCCACCGARTTGAGAAAATAGGGCCCCTCTTCAAAGGATCTGTCTCGGTCTTCAATACTTGCAAAAATGGCTATGAAAAATCCCTTGGAGCCCAATTTCAGATCTACCTGACCTTTGGGATTTCATCTTGTTTTAACCCACTAGGATAGGGCCTTCTTTGAAGGCCATATTCCCATAAATTTTCCCTAAAAATCATTTTTATCGCTGAAATTTCGTCCACAACTTGCATGCAAATGGTTATAGAAATATAGCATCTCCAAACACCTATTAGTTCACCTGTAGCACCAAAAATTCATTTCCAAGAGGCAAAAACTATACAGCTGGACAAAAATTAGCATGCGTTGAATCACTAAAAGAAGCACACGCACAGTGCGCAGGCCAAAGAAGCCCATAGAGAGAACAATGCACCATATGCCCAATTGTGTACGAGAAAAGTTGCACACTCCTGTGAATGACACATTTATGGTTCTTGTCAGCCCCTCACCCACTTATGGACCAACTCCCAACTTGATTTGACCCTCAAATCTGAGCTTAATCCGAATGGGGGGTTGGTCAAAGACCTAAGGGTGCCCTAAAGGGACCCTTTTCCACACTAAGAACCAGTTGGATATTGCCTCAAATATATGCTATAAATGGAGGCTATGGGTGCACTAAGAATTCAAGAATATCATAGTATTGTTATGCTGCCTCAATCCTCCTTCAAGGATCCTCTTTTCTTCTTGGATCATTCTAGCAACATTCCAATAGGCCATTCCACTCATCTCTTGAGGGAATATTCTTGGATTTATTCACCATTTTCTTTCTCGTTTATCATTGTAAGAAGAGCTCTCAGATAGGGAATTCAATATCCCTCCCAAGGAAGAAGAGGGGATCCATAAGTCCTCCTTTCTCTACGGTGTTTACCAACTAATATAGTTATCCATTGGTGGCATAATATTGGTCATTTGGTTGATTGATTTTGGTTCAAACTTTCTTATGTGTTGTAGTTTTATTTCCTTAGTTGTTTTTAGTTTATTTCCTTGTTTATTTCATGTGCTTGGATTATCTAACTTGTGCATTAACCTTTGTCTTGTCTAGTAAGCCCAAGTAGACTTCTAAGTGCCCTTGTTTTTCTCACCCAAGTGATGAAATGGACACAACAAGGAGAAAGGATAAGCACAACTATCCAATACCTCAAGCATAGGCAGAAGACAATGTCAATCACTAAGCGTGTCAAAGGGGTGAGAGACATGAAGAAATTGCAGGCATAACTCATCACTGCGCAGATGTAGAAAAAGGAGCATTAGGCTCAAGTGGAACCGCTCTAGGAGCAAGCAACAAAGGTCATTGCATAGGAAGAGGAAGCCAAGACATATATGGCACAGACCTAGGTAGAGTGTGCAAGGTTAATCAACGATGAGATTGTGGTACAGGCATTGGACACACTCAAGGAGAAGACCACACAGTCTCAAACACAAGCGATCACCAGAGAGATCGATGACGTGCACAGAGGTTAGGTGGTTTGGGACGAGCCACATTTCAGTGTTGGGGGTCTATTGGAAGCATGCCAAAGTGGAAAAAAGGTTATTTTGGGAAGGAAGGCATGCATGAGGAAAACGAAAGCTGGAAGGAAGAGCATCACACGCGCATGCATGGAAGACCTAATGACGTTAGGGTTAGGGTTTTTGTAATACACTGTAATGGTTGGTGAGACAGAAATGTATAAATATAGATACTCATGTCTCATAGAAGGAGAGACATATATAGAGGCAGGTATAGAGGGTCTTGAGGAGGAGTCTTGTTTTGATAGCTAGTTGTAATATTTTTCTATATGACCTAATTTTGTAAGTTGTTGAGCTAGAGAGGAATAAGGAGGGAAGATCTTGAGGGTTAGATCGCATACTGAGGATCCTGGTGCGATCTAGTCCGCCTCATAATAGATCTCGACCCGGCTGAGAAGAGTTGTAAAGTGTGCGGCATTGTAGTTTTGGAACTGCTATAATAGAAGAGCTTAAGAGACAAATCTTTGTGGACGTAGCCTAGGAGGGGGTGAACCACGGTAAAACCTGTGTTATGTGATTGAATGCATGTGTTTCCTTACTATTTCTAAATTAGTATGTTGAATGAATGAGTTGATCACACTCCATGCATAATTGTGAATGACAGTTTATTGCTTTAAATAAGTTAAATATAACTCTTAGCGCACACTTCTCAGATCTCCACTCAATCCTAGGCTGCAAACACTTTAGTATTGCATCCACCCATTAAGACTATCTTGGGTGAGACTGTGCAGTGCACTTCGTGCACTGTGGTTCCTTCTGGTTCACTGGGAGGGTCAAGAATTTTAGAGGATTTGTTGGAACCCCAGTAGACATGAACCCTGGGTCACTCAATATAAAGGTATGAAACTTAGATAAATAATAAACCAACAGAGATGAAATTAAAGGATTAAATATCAACCTAGGAAATGCTGAAACAAATTCCAATGGACACAGAATCAGAGTGGAGCCTGTAGAGTTGATGAAGAACTTTAAAATGAAAGTTCAAAGTAAAGAGTAGATAATGAAAGGTTTATAATAACTCAAGAGGAGCATAACCAAATTAATTCTTAGCTACTAGAGAGTCTGCATAACCTACAAAGTAAAATCAACAAGGAGTCCAACATAATACATGTAACCAGTGTAGGGCATGACGAAGAGCACATATCTCATGATAGGAGGGATGACTACAAAGAGCCGAGGCACTCACAAAGTATTAGTAGGAATCACCATTCGACTAGGCATTCAACCAAAATAGCACGTACATTTTTAGAATCGGAGAGCAGCATAAGTAGGTCCCATGTTAGACATCAAAGGAGAAGGTCTGAGTTAGATAGTTTGCAAGGAGGGATTAGGAGACTTAAGCCACCAAAATTTGATGGAGAGCATAGAAAGGGAGAATAAGATGAAGCATAGTTATTGGGCATGAGAAAATATTTTCAGCTGCATAATTATTCATCAAATATGGAAGCAAAGATTTCCATGTATCATCTTTAGAGAAAATCTTCCATGTGGTGGGATCAATTGAAGAAATTCAAGCATTTTGATGAAAATAGAATCTCTTGTAATTATTTTAAAAAGTATTTACAAAAGAAGTACATGTAAGAACATTATTATGACAAGAAGATGCAAGAGTTCTTTGAGCTTAAGCTTTGGAACATGACCATGGAGGAGTATTAAAATAAATTCTTATAACTCCTAAGTTATGTGGATTTCATCAAGAATGAGAAGGTTAAAATTCATAGGTTCCTAAGTGGGTTGCCATAATTCTAGAAGGATAAAATTCAATTTGATGAGCCCAAGAATTTATAAGAATCCATGAAAAAAACTAAGTATTTGTATGAGTAGAGTAAGGGAAGACAATCTTTTCAAAGGGATTGGGATGAAAAAAAGAAAGGAAAGATGGATCAGAGGAATAAAGGATTCAACCCACCTTTCTTCAAGAATAATTCACAGTCTTATAGGAAATGACAACAAGCACAAAATGAGCCCAATATGATATATTCCTTGAGGAAAAGGCCGATACAATATCCCATAAAGTGTTGGGGATGTGAGGGGGACCACATGTATAAAGATTGTCCTCACAAAGGAGATAGGATGAAGACTGTGCATAAATTTTAGAAAGATGATATAGTGGAAGAAATGGGCAGGAGCGTGCCAAGGATTTATGAAGCCTTGGACAATAGACAAGCATGTTATCAATCGCATGTGATTGAGGTGTAAGGTATGATTGATAATCAACCCAAAGTTATTTTGATTGATTCTGGAGCTAGTCATAGATATATAGATCCTAATATGGTCGATAGATTTAAATTGAATAGATCTATGTAAGAATTAAAAGTATTGGTTGGTTCAACTAGCCACTGGAACCAAGAGAAGAATCAATGAACTTGTTAAATCTTGTGTAGTGAACATGAATGGAGTCAACACTAAGGAAGATTTGAACATCATACCACTTGGGTCATATGACTACTTGATTGGTATGGATTGGGTGGAAAATAATCATGATGTCCTAGATTGCTACAATAAGGCTTTCACATGTCTGAATGAGGAAGTAAATTCAAAGACAATTCAAGGTATTCCAAGGCCTACATTTGTCAAAGATATTTCAATATTGCAGCTGAAAATAAGTTTTAGAAAAGGGTGCCAATTATATGCAACCCATATGGAAGAGACATACAAGGATGAAGTGCCAAATATCGAAGACTATCCAATATTAAAGGAATATGAATATGTGTTTTTGGAATTGCTAGGATTGCTACCAAAGAGAGACATTGATTTATCTATTGACTTGATGGTTGGAGCTGCCCCAGTGTCCAAATATCCCTACAAAATGAGCACACCAAAACTAAAATAATTGCATATGCAGTTAGACAAATTGTTGAAGAAGGGGTACATATGCCCAAGTGTTTCACCTTGGGGTTCCCCAGTGCTTTTGTGAAGAAAATTATGGAACTTTGAGGCTATGTATTGACTTCAAATAGTTGAATAAGGTCACAGTAAAGAACAAGTACCCTTTGCCAAGAATTGAAGATTATTTTTATTAGTTGAAGGGAGAAAAGATATTTTCCAAGTTGACTTGTGATTAGGTTATCATTGTTACAAGGAAATTCTCTCTATGGATTGGGGTAAACCACAACAGATGAAATGACACACATAAATAAAATATAATATCAAGTATTCTAGACAAATGGAAATGCTAACAAAAGAAGGCTAGAAGCCTACCTCGTCCGGACGTCAGAAGAAGATCGCGGCTGAGCTCATGATCCAACACATGATACTTGCAACTTGTTCTCAACAACCAAGATACACAAGCATATGGGGATTGTATAAAGTGTTATCATATAAAATAACATGTATAAAAAATATTCCCATGGAAAGTAATACAAATATTTGAAACATATGATTGGACAAGAAAAGAGTATTTCTATTATTGTAATCAACAAAAGTACATAGGTGACAAACTTTTGTAATGACACATATAGAAACCAAGAAACTAAGTCCCCCCACCTRGGCCTTCACCATTTCAATCCTCCACWAAGGCAAGCTCACAAGTAGTYRGAKTAATTGWGTTTCTCCTTTTAAAKATAKGAAGAKCTTGGGGGAATGAACAAAGGAAGTTCARACTTTCAAGGAAAAAGGGATGCAGACTCAATATGAAGTGAAATTTCTCCAGAGTGTCTTTGCTCTCAATCTTCCCTCCATATTTTTTAAAGGCTTGTATATGGCTCAATTTATAGCCTCCAAATGGACTTGAAGGGTCAGGTCGGAGCGTTTCCATTATATGGAATCTCAAGGATCATGGATCTCGTGACATGGCATGGAAACTCGACATATTTTTAGTTTTTTAGCACAAAACTCGATGTACATGGGTTGTAATGGAGAAACCTACGTATACACGAGTTGTCTAACTATGGCTCGTGTATATATACAAAATTTGATTTTTTGTCTTTGGAATGAGCAAAATAGGGAATTTGAGTTTGCAGAGGGAAAGGGAAGGCCATCAAAGCAAGATGCATGGAGTGTGGATTTTTTTTTTATAACAATCATCAAGTGAGAATCATAGAAGAAGAGCACATATCTCATGATAGGAGGGATGACTACAGAGAGCCGAGGCACTCACGAAGTATTAGTAGGAATCACCATTCAACTAGGCATTCAACCAAAATAGCACCTACATTTTTAGAATCGGAGAGCAGCATAAGTAGGTCCCATGTTAGACATCAAAGGAGAAGGTCTGAGTCAGATAGTTTGCAAGGAGGGATCAGAAGACTTAAGCCACCAACATTTGATGGAGAGCATAGGAAGGGAGAATAAGATGAAGCATAGTTATTGGGCATGAGAAAATATTTTCAGCTGCATAATTATTCATCAAATATGGAAGCAAAGATTTCCATGTATCATATTTAGAGGAAATCTTCCATGTGGTGGGATCAATTGAAGCAATTCAAGCATTTTAATGAAAATAGAATCTCTTGTAATTATTTTAAAAAGTATTTACAAAAGAAGTACTTGTAAGAACATTATTATGACAAGAAGATGCAAGAGTTCTTTGAGCTTAAGATTTGGAACATGACCATGGAGGAGTATTAAAATAAATTCTTAGAACTCCTAAGTTATGTGGATTTCATCAAGAATGAGAAGGTTAAAATTCATAGGTTCCTAAGTGGGTTGCCATAATTCTAGAAGGATAAAATTCAATTTGATGAGCCCAAGAATTTATAAGAATCCATGAAAAAAGCTAAGTATTTGTATGAGTAGATTAAGGGAAGATAATCTTTTCAAAGGGATTGGGATGAAAAAAAGAAAGGAAAAATGGATCAGAGGAATAAAGGATTCAACCCACCTTTCTTCAAGCATAATTCACAGTCTTATAGGAAATGACAACAAGCACAAAATGAGCCCAATATGATATATTCCTTGAGGAAAAGGCCGATACAATATCCCATAAAGTGTTGGAGATGTGAGGGGGACCACATGTATAAATATTGTCCTCACAAAGGAGATAGGATGAAGACTGTGCATAACTTTTAGAAAGATGATATAGTGGAATAAATGGGCAGGAGCGTGCCAAGGATTTATGAAGCCTTGGACAATAGACAAGCATGTTATCAATCACACATGATCGAGATGGAAGGTATGATTGATAATCAACCCAAAGTTATTTTGATTGATTCTGGAGCTAGTCATAGCTATATAGATCCTAATATGGTTGATAGATTTAAATTGAATAGATCTATGTAAGAATTAAAATTATTGGTTGGTTCAACTAGCCACTGGAACTAAGAGAAGAATCAATGAACTTGTTAAATCTTGTGTAGTGAACATGAATGGAGTCAACACTAAGGCAGATTTGAACATCATACCACTTGGGTCATATGACTACTTGATTGGTATGGATTGGGTGGAAAATAGTCATGATGTCCTAGATTGCTACAACAAGGCTTTCACATGTCTGAATGAGGAAGTAAATTCAAAGACAATTCAAGGTATTCCAAGGCCTACATTTGTCAAAAATATTTCAATATTGCAGCTGAAAATAAGTTTTAGAAAAGGGTGCCAATTATATGCAACCCATATGGAAGAGACATACAAGGATGAAGTGCCAAAAATCAAAGACTATCCAATATTAAAGGAATATGAATATGTGTTTTTGGAATTGCTAGGATTGCTACCAAAGAGAGACATTGATTTATCTATTGACTTGATGGTTGGAGCTGCCCCAGTGTCCAAATATCCCTACAAAATGAGCACACAAAAACTAAAATAATTGCATGTGCAGTTAGACAAATTGTTGAAGAAGGGGTACATATGCCCAAGTGTTTCACCTTGGGGTTCCCCGGTGCTTTTGTGAAGAAAATTATGGAACTTTGAGGCTATGTATTGACTTCAAATAGTTGAATAAGGTCACGGTAAAGAACAAGTACCCTTTGCCAAGAATTGATGATTATTTTTATTAGTTGAAGGAAGAAAAGATATTTTCCAAGTTGACTTGTGATTAGTTTATCATTGTTACAAGGAAATTCTCTCTATGGCTTGGGGTAAACCACAACAGACGAAATGACACACATAAATCAACTCTAATATCAAGTATGCTAGACAAATGGAAATGATAACAAAAGAAGGCTAGAATCCTACCTCGTCCAGACATCGGAAGAAGATCGTGGCTGAGCTCACGATCCAACACATGATACTTGCAACTTGTTCTCAACAACCAAGATACACAAGCATATGGGGATTGTATAAAGTGTTATCATATAAACTAGCATGTATAAAAAATATTCCCATGGAAAGTAATACAAATATTTGAAACATATGATTGGACGAGAAAAGAGTATTTCTATTATTGTAATCAACAAAAGTACATAGGTGACAAACTTTTGTAATGACACATATAGAAACCAAGAAACTAAGTCCCCCCACCTGGGCCTTCACCATTTCAATCCTCCACTAAGGCAAGCTCACAAGTAGTCAGATTAATTGAGTTTCTCCTTTTAAAGATATGAAGAGCTTGGGGGAATGAACAAAGGAAGTTCAGACTTTCAAGGAAAAAGGGATGCAGACTCAATATGAAGTGAAATTTCTCCAGAGTGTCTTTGCTCTCAATCTTCCCTCCATATTTTTTAAAGGCTTGTATATGGCTCAATTTATAGCCTCCAAATGGACTTGAAGGGTCAGGTCAGAGCGTTTCCATTATATGGAATCTCAAGGATCATGGATCTCATGACATGGCATGGAAACTCGACATATTTTTAGTTTTTTAGCACAAAACTCGATGTACATGGGTTGTAATGGAGAAACCTACGTATACACGAGTTGTCTAACTGTGGCTTGCGTATATATACAAAATTTGATTTTTTGTCTTTGGAATGAGCAAATAGGGAATTTGAGTTTGTAGAGGGAAAGGGAAGGCCATCAAAGCAAGATGCATGGAGTGTGGCAATTTTTTTTATAACAATCATCAAGTGAGAATCATAGAAGAAGATACTAGTAAGATAGCCTTTCGGACAAGGTATGGTCATTATTATTTTGTAGTGGTGCCATTTGGGTTGACAAATGCTCTCGCTACTTTTATGTGTCTGATGAATGGAGTGTTCAAAGATTACCTGGAGAAATTTGTTATCATATTCTTAGATGATATTCTTATCTACTCCAAGGCGGAGGAAAAGCATGAGAAACATTTCAAGATGGTGATACAAGTGTTGAGAGAACACCAATTGTATGCCAAGTTGAGAAAGTACACTTTTTATCAGAAGCAGATCCATTATTTGGGTCACATTGTCTCAGAGGATGGAATAGTAGTGGATTCAGAAAATATTGAAGAAATCAAAAGTTGGCTAGCACCAAAGCATATTTCATAGGTTAGATCATTTATGGGTCTAGTTGGTTACTACAGGAGATTCATTGCAAGTTTATCCAATATTACACACCCTATCACTTCTTTGCAAAAGAAAGGCATACAATTTGAATGGACTACCAAGTGCGAAGATAATTTTTAGCACTTGAAAGATTTATTAACCAGTGCACCTATTTTAAAGGTTGCATATCTAGACGAAGATTTTGTTGTGTGCATAGATGCACGTAAGGAAGGGCTTGGTGGAGTCCTTCCACAAAATGGGCATGTAATTTGCTATGAATCAAGAAAGTGGAAGGAGCAAGAGAGAAATTATTCTACCCATGATTTAAAACTTGCAGCCATTTTTCATGCACTGAAAATGTGGAGGAATTATCTCATGCTTAGAAAATTTGAGCTGATAACGAACCATAGTGGTCTAAAATATTTGTTTGGACAACCAACATTGAATGTCATACAAACTTGATGGTTAGAATTCCTCAACAAATATGAATTTGATATCAAGCACATTAAAGGAAAAGAGATTAAAGTGGTTGATGCATTTCGCATAAGGGTGCACAAAATGCATGTTACAACCATAAGCATGTACAATTGAGATTAAAAAAGCAGAATTTTAGAAGATGTGACAATAGACCAACATTATGTACAAGTTCAAGAAAAATTACAGCAAAATAATTTACAGGAGAAATTTGAGGATTATAGGATGGAAGAGGATCTCTTTTACATGAATAAAGTTTATGTTCTTGATTATCAAGAGTTGAGTAATTTGGTTTTAAAAGAGATGCACAATGTGCCATACCCTAGACATCTAGGGTATCATAAAACAATTGCAGTTGTAAGAGGCCAATATTGTTGGCTCATATTAAAGAAAGATGTAGTTGATTTTATTACTAGATGCATGAAATGAAAAAAGGTAAAGGCTGAGCAAAGATATCCAGTCGGATTTCTACATCCATTTCCCATTCTTGAATGGAAATGGGAGATTTTTACCATAGATTTCATTACCAAGTTTCCCAAAATAGAAGGGCAACATGATTCCAACATGGTAATGATGGACAAGCTTACCAAGGCTTTGCATTTTATTCTAGTTAATATGATGCATAAGGTAGCCAAAATTGCATAAATTTATATGAAGGAAATTTATAGGCTACATGGTGAACCTACGACAATTGTTTCTAACAGAGATACCAAGTTCACTTCCAATTTTTGGAAAGGGTTGTTTAAGGGATTTGGGACAAATTTGAATTTCAACACAACATATCATCCATAATCAAATGGGCAGACAGAGAGGGTCAACCAAATATTTGAAGATATGGTAAGAATGTATGTAATGGAACAACCTTCTAAGTGGGAAGAATATCTTCATTGGATTGAGTTTCCTTATAACAATGGGTATCAGACATTATTAAATATGAGCCTGTGTGAAGCCTTGTATGGCAGAAAATGTAACACACCAATAAGTTGGGATAACTTAGTAGACAGAGTCATTATTGGACCATAATTTCTAAGAGAAATGGAAGAACATATGATAAAGATAAATCAAAACTTAAAGACTACACAGGACAAGCGAAAGAGCTATGGTAACAAAGTAATAGTACACAGGGAATTCAAAGTGGGTGAGCATGTGTTTTTGAAAGTAAAGGAAAAAAGGAGCTCGTTGAAATTGGGAAGTTGCTTAAAGTTGGTAGCGAGATATTGTGGATCATTTGAATTCATAGAGAGGACAAGCCCACTTTTGATCCCCAATGTAGCATTGTATATTTGTAAGTATTATGAATGGTCACAAGCCAAGCGATGTAATATGTAAAAATTATACATTGAAAATAATAAAATGGGAATATACCATTGGCTATAGATGGGTAAGGACCAGACTAATGGGGGGATATGATTCCATAAGAGAGGGGGGTTAATGGGGGTTTTGAGGGGTTTCCATATGTCTTGAGTCTCAAACTATCTTCATTAATTTGTTTTTCATTTATCCATTTATCCCTTTGACTTATTCAACACTCAATCATTGAATTCGTGTAAGGGGTTGGATGGGGAAGTTATCCTACTCAATTATGGAAGAATGGGTTGAGTGCAATCATCCTTGAGGAAAGAGTAAGAGTCAAGCAAGCATGGGTAAAGAGGATTTTCAAGTAGGAAGGAATAAATGTTTTTACAATTGGAAAGAAGAGAGGAAAAATAGAGCTAAGTGTTGGGAAAGAGTGTCCAGCCATAGTGGGTATGGAAAACAACTTGATAAAGTTGGTAGTTATGTTGAGAATGAGGTTGGTATGCCTGTGGATGATTCATGTTGAGAAAATTACCCAAAGAGAATTTGTGATTGTTGTGTGAGCACTCATGTTGCAATTGGATTTCTTGGAGCCCTCGGTAGAGATATTCCTGACTGGTTTGTGCTAGAGCCCTGGAGGGTATGGACATTTTTTGAGGTACTACAGTGCAGAGAAGGAAATCTCATCCCTTGGGTTGTGTAGACTGAGGGGGGAGAGGGTTGGGTTTTTGGAATTGATGTAGGAGTCATGTCACTTTGTTTTAGTGGGTATTTGAGTTGTTACAATGGACCATAGACTCCCATTGGAGCGTGTCCGTCCTTGTGGACTCATAGCCCCAGCTTGGGCATGGATTGTTGTAGAGAGAACTGGGAAATAAAGCCAAAGTTGGGAGGAATGTCCTTCTTATACAACCAATTGTGTAAATGTTTTGAAAGATAAGTATTTTGATCATTGTGTTATTTATTTTTTAATGTTGTAGACAAATGTTTCATTTATTCTATAATTTATATGTATGAATGTTGTTGTGTATGTTTAATGGATATTGTGCATGTTTAAATGGATGCATTCACATTTTTAAATTATTTATGATAATATCATGCATGTATGTCATGTTGCGTGTACTTTTCTCATTTAAATTGATATGTTAGTCGATTGATAGTAACGTGGCACGACCTAGGAGTTGGGTATGTTACAACAAAGGAATGGTTCAATCAACCCATAAATTCTTAGAAGTTGCAAAGATAGAACACTGTTTTGCATGTAAGACAAAAACTAGGAACTATTGTGCAATGAATGAAATCAAACTTTGACTCACACATTTCTTCATCTATTGTTGTTGCATGATATTAGGATCTCAATAAAAAAAAGGATGAAACTTCTCATGCACTCTAATACCATGTTTGAAAAACAAGTATAATCATAGAGGTTGAACAACTTAAGACATTCACTAACACATAGATCACGATAGAGACATTGATGCTTTTATGGTTAAAAACCCTCAAGGAAGGAAACCAATACAAAAAACTAAAGGAAATCTATTAATGCATAAAAATATGTCACAAGAACATTCTCTCATATTGATCACCAACAAAAATGGTCCTTTGTGCTCTTTAAATAGAGATCATTGAAAAATCAAGTGTTAATCCATGGGTCAAATTCCATTAATATCAAGGAGATGTTGAACTATCGAATCACTCATGTGTAGGACATGCTTGTGATGAATAGATTAATAAATTACAAAATCATGCTAAAGAAACACACTAAAATCCACAAGGGGTGCGCTAGTTAAGCAATACCCTACCACATTCATTCATATTGGGGTTTTTTTAATAAGTCAAAAGTTAAGAAATATATTGCTTGGTAATAAGTGGGTGAAAGAGATATTAATATACCTATTTATATAAGTATTAGGGGATTTTAATTCACTTATTTATATGGATATGGGTATTTTTGAAAGCAGAGGGAGGAGGATTTTCAAGTGATTCTAAACATACTTTGAGAAAGAAAAATTGTAGTGGTTTTCAAATCTAGAGAAAGGAGAAAGCATAATGAGGATTAGTAGGTGAAAAGTGGATAATATATTGAGTCTGACATATTATGGGTATAAATATAGAGTATGAAAAATGTCACAAAAAAATGGATACCTAGGTTATCTAGTGAAAATATAGAGATTTTTTAGTTGGAAAGGTGTATTAGGAGAGGGAATACAAATGAGTTTTTGGAGATAGAAAATGAATTAGGGGTATTCATGATATCCCATGAATGAAGGTTTTATGCCATAGGTTTAATGAGTGAATCCCTCATTCTAAAAGTGCACTTTACCTAATTCCCACTAGACCAAGTTGAACTTAAACTAGCTACTTGTGTTGAAATATCTTAATAAGAAACACCTTTTCAATTAACCTACGAGAAATAATACATAATTCTAATTGAACTTGAAATTGTTTCTTTATGATTAGCCCTTCAAACTAAATAATTTGATATTGATAACATGAGACAAAGATATGATGATTCGTTGGCTTTATAGGAGCAATGTAAATTCACATTGCAAAAACTTGAGAGAAGAAAAAAATATGTTAAAAAACACTATGATACAAGATATAAGCCTAAACATTTTATTTGGACAAACAAGTCATGTTATGGGAATTATCTCATGAAATACTATAAAGCATACCAAATTCCAAAAATTGTGGGTTGGGATTTTCTTTGTTTCCTATTACTTTTGAAAAGGTGCTAATCACCTGAAGGATTATGGAGAGCATATTTCTCTAATGTCGTTAATGGATGTAATCTAAAACCTTAAAATATTAAAATTACACTATTTGTGAAACTATAACCTTAAAAACCCTTAATTCTACTTAAAAAAAAACATAAAATAAACACATTAAAATAAATGTGATATTACTAGTATCACCCCACGTTTTAAAGGGATAAAAAGTTGTTGAGATCAATTCCCGCTTCCAAAAATTCCCTCCCCTTTTCTATTTTCCCAACTTATTTTCTCCCTTTCTTTTCCTCTTCTATACTTACCCATTTTCCCCATTTCCTTTTTTCCTTCTATTCTCCCTTTCTAGTTCTACACTTACACATTTTTTTTAGAACGACGGGTTCCCAGGTTGGCGGACTCATGAATCCTCACCCCCAATCCACATTCTCACATATCGAGTCTACCCGATTGCCACATTATCCCATATTTAACCATTTTCGCAATCATGGGTTCTTGGGTTAGAAGGGTCGAACTCTCACATCCCATGTTCTGTGATATACATTTTGCATTCAAAAGATCTGCGATCTACATTTTGACCCCTAAACTCCTCGAGATTCCTCAAGTATCTCATTCCTCCTATGATGAGTCAATCCAACCACATCACAACTTAACTAATTTTCAACCTTCTGTAGTCACAGGTTCGCAGGTTGGCGGGTTCACAAAAATCTTGAATCATATTTCGCTCTCGTCCGTCCCCTCCACCATCGTGTTTTTCCCAATACACATTTAGTATGGTTTAAATGCTAATAAATCATTATGTAGGTCCTGTAAATATTTTCATTAATAGGCAAAGGGCTCGAGGAACCTCCTCATTAAACCACATTAAAGCATGATTTGCAGAAGATTATATATTGTCTCTCAAGCACCCTTTTCTAAGATTATTAGGATAAAAAAGAACGCTCTCGTCAACTTATGGCAGTATCATCTTGTTGGCACATGGGCAGACCTGGGGTTCACTCGAAGAGCACACCAACAAGCCCTAGCTATTGGCCCTTTCGGAAACACTTGCGAAGCAGATGCAGTCTCACCCGAAGCAACTAAGAGGGGGGTTGCAGGACAAAGATGTCTACAACTAGAGGAATATCAAGTGGATCTAATACAACAACAAGGAAACATTCATATATCCCTCACCAAGATTTATCTACCCTGCACAATTATAGATCTGATCTAATTACAACAATGCAAATAAAAATATAACAGTGTCAGAGATCAAAGCATCAATCACACACACAACACAAGATGTACGTGGTTCACCCTCTCTCTAGGGATACATCCACAGAACTGTGCTTATGATTTATTAAGGTAAAGCATACAGTTCTTGTCTTCTCTCTCAACTAGCATATCTTATTTCTTCTTCTCTCTTTCTCTCCCCTTCCTGCACACCCAGCTGTAGGACTTGACCTTCACACACAGCTAAATATCTTACAATACCAGAAGGCTCTCTCACTTAACACTTCTCTCTCTCAATATAATAATATCTCACCACAAAAATAGAGCTAGATCAACAACAATATCATACCAACCCGACCTAGGTCCTCTTGACCTTTATTTATACATTACAATGCTTCACCGACAGCCCTAGGCCGAAACCTAGGTGCCAAAACCCTAGATACAAAAACCCTAGGTGTCTAAAACACTAGGTCAACTTGTCCCGCTTTTTCCAGGCTTTGCCAGCCTATCTTTCCTTCCTTCTCGCACGGTGCTCCAAAGCATCCAATGGTGGATTTTTCCACTTTACTGAGTTTTCCTCGATCCATATTCCTTGTTTATATGGAATCCTCAATCTCCTCATTCAACGGCTTGCATTTCTGTACTTTGCTCCATATTTTCTTCTATTTTGCTCACTTCGACCCAATGACAGTTACTGTGTCTCCCACAAAGTTTGCTTTTCATCTATTCTTCCTTGATCTTTGTTTCCTTCCATAAACAAGGGCCAATAGGCCCCCAACACTCACATGTGACTCATCCTAAGGCACTTCAGATATGATCCTTCTATTCTACTTCAACTTGTAGACTATGCAGTGCAACCTTTTCTTTTTGGTCCATGCATCCCTTCCTTGTGCAAACTATCTTTTCTGTGTCTGGCACCTAATTTCAACTGCACCTAGTACTTGGACCCTTTTCTTCTTGATTTTAATAAGGTCGGTGAGGCAGCTGGTTGTCATAGTACAACTTCAGCCAAATCCCATTCACTAATCCTTCCTTCCACTCTTTATTCAATGTCTTCAACTGCGCAGCTCCCCCTTCGGTAACATAGGTGACCTCATATGGTATGAGCCAATGCATCCTAAACTTCCCTGGATGTTTTGTAAACTTACTGTCATACAACAATACTAAATCACCCTACTTGAATGCCTTCTTCTTGATGTGCCTGTCATGATAGGCCTTTTCTCATTCCTTCTGAACCTGTTGATGGAATCCTGCAATAAATCTATCTTCTTCCAGTTCAACCAACTATGCAAGCCTCTCGCGAATAGCTCCAGTATCATCCATGTCTGTAAATGAAACAATTCTTAAGCTTGGCACCAAGTATTCCATCGGGACAACAACTTCAAGACCATAAACCAACTTGAAAGGGGTATGCATTGTTAGTTTCTTTCAAGTGGTTCTATAGGCCCATAGTACTACAGGTACTCTTAAATCCTAGTCATCCCTATTCACACTGCAAATCTTTGTCAGTGCTGTCTCCAAGATCTTGTTGAATGCTTCAACTATTCCATTTTCTTATGGATGGTAAGGTGTAATCTTCTGATGGTGGACTGCAAATTATTCAGTCAGGGATTCAACTATCTTATTGATGAAGTATGTGCCTTGGTCACTCATAAGGGTCTTGGGGCATCCAAACTTGGTTATTATGTCATCAAATATAAAATGTGCAATTGCAGTTTCACTACAGTCCTTTACTGCTCTTGCTTCATCCCATCTAGTCAGGTATTCTGTCACAGTAATTATGTACCTTGCTTCTGTGTGCTTTCCTAGTGGGTTTATAGGTCCCACGAAGTCAATGGCCCACTTTTAAAATGCTTGTAGGGTCATCTGCGGTGCTAATGGAATTTCATTTCTTCTGGATGGTTTTCCAACTCTCTGGAATACATCACAGGCTCTGGCATAATCTTTAGCATCTCTTTGTAAGGTAGGCCACCAAAGGCCAGCTCTAAGAACCTTCTGCGTAGTTTCTTTCCCTGCATAATGTCCTCCTGCGATGCCTTCGTGAGCTTCTGTGAGGATCAGTGGTCGCTTTGCCTCCATAACGCATCTCCTTAGTATCTCATTGGGTCTGATCTTGTATAGCTAACCAACTATCAATGAAAAGTCTGCAACACACACCACTAGTTGTTTCTTCTGGGGAATTGTATACTCACTAGGTGCCATTCCTGTTGACAGGAACTGGACTATGTCTGCGAAGTGGTCATCAATCTTTCTAATGGAGAGAAGTTGTGCATCCGACAGTGTATCCTCCAAACTAGTGGGTTCTTCGCCATGTTCCAACCTCGACAAGTGGTTAGGGCCCTTGATCATTCTTCCTGGCTGAACTATGATCTCAAAATCATATTCTTGAAACATCAGAAGCCATCTACATATTCAACCCCCCAACACTAGATTATTGACTAGGTACTTCAACGCAGAGTGATTTGTGAACATTTTAAAGTGTCCTCCCAACAAGTAGTGACATAATTTTTGTAGCGCATACACCATGGCTAATCCTTCTCTCTTTGTAGTGGTGTAATTAATTTAGGCTGTAGATAGCTTCTTGCTAGAAAAAGATAACGGATGGTCGATATCCCCTTCTCTAGGTTGTGCCAATACCGCTCCTAATGTAATAGAAGACGGATCGACATGCACATGAAATTACTTTCTCCAATCTGGAAAAACTAGAATAGGCTTAGTAACCATCTTTTGTTTCAGTGTGTCGAAGCTCGTCTGGCATTCTTCTGTCTAGCTAAACTGTCAATCTTTCTTTAGCAACTTCTCCATAGGTGCTGTAATTTGTGCATAGCCTTTGATGAATTTTCTGTAATAGCTAGTATGTCCCAGTGCAGTGCGCAGTTGTTTGACTGAAGTAGGAGGCGGCAAATCAACTATAATTGCGATTTTTGATGGATCAAGCAGGAATCCCTGCTTGCATAAAATATGGCCTAATAGTACTCCAAATGGTGAGAATAATATGCACTTCTTCATATTTAAATAAATTTGACATTGCCTGCATTTATCCAACATTAGCCTTAGACATTCAATATGTTTTTTCAATAAACTAAACACAGTCCAGTCATCAAAATATGCTTCTAAAAATTTATGCAAAAACTCTTTGAACGCTTCGACCACCACCCTGGAAAAGATGGATAGGGAATTATTCAGTCCAAATGGCATCACTGTATATTGGTAGGATCCCCATTCTATGGAAAACGTGGTCTTGTGGCGATCCTCCTTAGCAATCCAGATATGATGGTATCATGACAATCCATCTATAAAAGAATATACCTCATGGCCTCCCACATTGTCTAATACTTCATCAATGAATGGTGTAGGGAAAGGGTCATGCAGACATGCATCATTCAATTTTCTGAGATATACACAGATCCTAATCTCGCCTGTCTTCTTGTCTTGTACCAGCATAGGGCTGATCCACTCCGACTCTTTGATAGGTTCAATAATCCTTGCTTCCAACATTTTGTCGAGCTCAATCTTCACTTTTTCCTTATATTTTGGGTTCAATCTGTAGGGTATTTGCTTGACTATATTCACACCTGGTTTCAAAGGTATCCTCATATCTTCCATAGGACCTTTGATACCTTTCATATCAGTGAAATTGGTCGGAAACAAGTCCTGATATTTGTGCAAAAAATCTGTAATCTTGTCAATGGTTGCAACATCCCAGTAATCTCTGACATTGGCAAGATTTGGTGTCTCCTCTATCCTAATATTGAATTTTTTAATCTTGATTGGATGAAAAATAAATGGTAGCTCAACTCTCGATCCTTCAACATCTCTTTGGCCTTCTGTTTTAGTGATTTTTACCTTCCTGGGATCATCATCGTCAACATTGATGTTGTAGCAACTCTGCAATTTTTGGAGAGGCGTAGTCCATTCGTCCTCATCTTGTTCCATAGGGAGGCTAGATGCCTCTTTGAATACCTTCTATCTCAAAATCTGTAATGCTTGGTCTACTAAAGGATATTCACTTTCAAATAAAAAGGTGGTTACAAAATTTTGAATCATACCTTCCCAGTCTGCAGTGATGAGGTGCAGTTCCTCTTGAAGGTACCAGTTGGTAGGGGTCATATCCAACGTATTAATGAATCTTTGCACCCATTTTTATCAGGGAATGTCATTCCAGGCCTCTTCACAGCTTCACACATGGTCCTTTGGGCAACTTCGACCAGTATGCCTTACTTCGCAACTTACTGCTTGTGCTGAGAACCACGTTGTCATCAAAGTTCGACATTGTGTTCGGTCTATAATATTTCTTTTATGCATCCCCCACCATCTTTCTTGTGTGGCTTCCAGGGCCTCATCCATTGCCAAAAATCATTGTTGTGTTGGTACACTTGTCTCAAAATCTGATAGGAAGGTTTCCAAAGGGTTCAGACCATCAAATGTGGGTAAGTTACTCACTATTGTGCCGAACCATAGAACTTCTTTGGTTAATCTAGCACATCTTTTGGTAGATACTTCATACATCTGGTTCTACGAGTTCTCGAGCGCTTCTTCTTAATATGATGAACACATGTTGTCACTTCGCCAACTCATATTCCCATCGACTGTAGGGTTGATGTAATCCTGTTGTTTAGCTATCAGTTTGTATATGTTTTCTAGTTTGTATGTGTGGTCTTCTTCTCCGATGGGCTCTGTATATCGCGGACCCTTATCTAGATCTAAGGGTGCAATGATCCAAAGGCCATCTCTTTCAAATGTAATACATATTTTCTTCAAATCAACCACTATGGAGTTATCGAAGGCCCAATCAATTCCTAACAGTGCAAGGTAAGGGCAACTGTCATCAACAATTTCAATTACCTCGAAATATGTGAACGTTCTCACTCCATCGATGTCCACAGGGACATGTTCCAATCTGCCAAAGGGGATGACAGCTTGCTAGTTAGCCATCCTAAGCCTGATAGGGGAGTAGATCAACTTTGGTTTCCCCATCAGTGCCCAATTTTTCTTCGTCATGGCATTGACCTCTGACCCTAAATCAAGGACCACATAGTCTATATCATACTCTCCTATTTGAACATTCAAGTGTAATTATTTATTTGTCCTTATCCTTTTTTCAATTTGATGTACTGCCCTATTTAGTAAGACGTCTATCTTTCCTAGTTCATACCGTCTGATTAAGTTCTGTAACTCTTGTATAATGCCTTTATCCTGAATCAACTTAACACAAGTGCATAAAAATTCCATGAGCTTGCTTACCTCTTTTCCCTCCTATGGTGAAGCAAATTGATCAAATGCCTAAGCCATTCCATATTCTTTTATTTATGGCTGCATTTTTTATGAGGAACCTTGATCTGCTTTGAACTCTTGTCTTGCTTCCTCAAAGATTTGTCTTTCTTTCTTTGCATCGAAATTTTGGGTATTCTATGTAGCCTTCCTGATACCTGAGTCTTCTATAATATTTTCTTGAGTCATTCTATCCGCTCCTGTAGCAGTGCCTCCTCGAGTGATAACAACAAATTTGGGGTCTTCCCTGCGAGGCTCAACATATATTAATTGCACTTGTGGATTCTACTGAGGTCCTCGTCTTTCCTGCAGCTTAGCTAGCAGCACAGAATAGTCATCTATAACATGGTCGAATGAGATGCAATAGTTGCATGTAGTGCAAGGATTCTGACAATCCCTTGACAAGTGTCATGGTTGTGCGTAGTTGTAACAAATGATCTGTCCTTGGCCTCGGCCCGTTCCTCCTCCTCGTCCTCATCCTCTGTATCCACCATGAGGATTGAAATTTCCTCTTCCTGGGGAGTTATATTATAAAGTGTTTCCTTCTTGTTGTGCTTCACCTTGGATATTGTATATGTCCCTCGATATTTCATGCATAAGGTCATAGGCCCTACAATCCCTATCGTCGTGCCCCATAGACTTACAAAATGTGCAATATAAATTTGTGGGAGTCTGAACATACTTCATGTAATAGCACTCACCTGTGCGATGCCTATTTCTGCATAGTTCGCACCAGGGCAGGTTGACTTGCTTCAAAGGGCTGAGTGCTCCTGAGGCCAAATACTCATGGAATAAAGGATAATGTTCTGTATCATGGCCTTATAATCTACATCTTACACACCATATATCTTCTCTTTTTTCCTTCCCCTTGTCCTTCGTCATATCCTCGACCTGCAGAGACAAACTAGTCAGCTGGCTCAAGATCTGTCTCATACCTGAGCTGGATTCTCCCATAGGGGAAGATTCAAGATTCATAGCGATTTCCAATGCTTCTGCCTACGAAGAAATCTTCTGCTACATCAGGGGAACTCTGATGTGTGGTAAAAGGGCAGCGATGAATGATTCTTTATTCCGTTCATCTGGGATTTGAAAAGTTAATCGGCCTGTTAAGGTCTTGAACCTTTGATCGAACTCCCAAATAGGCTCAGCTACTTTCTGCTTGATGTCCCTCAGTTCTGTAATACATTGAGACTCAGACTTAGGTTTCTTGAACTCTGCAATTAGCGCATTCTTGATCTCTCCCAATGGCTTAGGCTGCACAAGTCCTTGGACAAGCTTAATATACTAGCTCAGTGTGTGATCCCTTAGGGTAGTGTTGAACTGGGTCCTTTTAATTAGCTTCATTGATGACATTTTTAATATTCCATACGGATTTGCACAGAAACCAATGCTGATCAAAATCTTCATATCCATATCCCTTAAAGATAGGGAGCCTCATATCATCTTCCATAGAGCTACCTAGGTTTCCTGTCTGAGTAGATATTGAGCTACTAGTAATAGTACTCTGAGGACTCTGGTGGTTCTGATTATTTTGATTACCTAGTGCTGCTGAAATAAYAGGAGGATTAACAGTACTTACTTCAATAGTTTGCGTAGTTCTTGAAGTTTTGTGCTCRTCCTGGCGACGTTCTTCGGCTTCTCCTTTTGTCAGGTCTGTCTCTTCTCCACTATAGAAACCCTCTTCCCCATAGTTTTTCTTAAACAGGTTCTCAAGGTGAACCCCTCTGAATACTCTCCCATTGCGCATATGTCTAGCTTCTTTATCATTGTCGCTGTCTGAATTCCTGAACGTTAGTATTTTAAAATCCACTCAATCTACTGTATCTTCAAGACGTTCTTTTCATGCAACAACATCTTGATTCTTAGCTTCAGAAAGTACAAAATTTTTCCTTTGGGTCCTTTGAAAAAGTATCTCTTGGCTTGGCTATACGATTCTACTCTGTCAACAAAAAAATCGGTGATATACCCTCCAATGGTACTATCATACTAATGATCTACTGCTTTGGATACAACGTTATCGACTCTTTTGACCTTCTTGATCAACTCTAACTTCCAAACCATAGGAGGTCTAGATCGAATCTCGAATTGGGTATCTACTAGTCTATCTAGCCACTCATACATCTTTTGGTAGATTCCTCCAAAGAAGATCTCATGTATATCGGTAAAGATATATTTCTCCAACCAATCCTCTATACTAAAATTAGGGTTCTTGTTTTGGGCTTTAGCAAAGTCATTCTCTTGATCCTCTATCCACTTTTGAATCTCTATCTTCAATGGGAACCACCTTGAAATTCCCTCAAAAATATTCTTGTCCCGACAATGAAACCATTTGTTTGCATAGGGGGGGTTCACTCGAAGAGTGCACCAACAAGCCTTAGCTATTGGCTCTTTCGGTAACACCTGCGAAGCAGATGCAGTCTCACCTGAAGCATCTAAGAGGGGGGTTGCAGGACAAATATGTCTACAACCAGGGGAATATCAAGCGGATCTAATACAACAACAAGGCAACATTCATATATCCCTCACCAAGCTAGATCTACCCTGCATAGTTATAGATATGATCTAATTAAAACAATGCAAATAACAATATAACAGTGATAGAGATCAAAGCATCAATCACACACACAACACAATATGTATGTGGTTCACCCTCTCTCTAGGGCTACATCCACAAAATCGTGCTTATGATTTATTAAGGTAAAGCATACAGTTCTTGTCTGCGCTCTCAGCTAGCAGATATTCTTTCTTCTTCTCTCTTTCTCTCCCCTTCCTATGCACCCAGTTGCAGGACTTGACCTTCGCACACAGCTAAAGATTTTACAATACTAGAAGGCTCTCTCACTTAGCACTTATTTCTCTCAATACAATAGTATCTCACCACAACAATAGAGCTAGATCAACAACAATATCGTACCAACCTGACCCATGTCTTATTAACCTTTATTTATACATTACAATGCTTCACCGATATCCCTAGGCCGAAACCTAGGTGCCAAAACCTAGGTTCCAAAACCCTAGATACGAAAACCCTAGGTCAACTTGTCCCACTTTTTCCATGCTTCGCCAGCCTGTCTTTCCTTCCTTCTCCCGTGGTGCTCCAAAGCATCCAACGGTGGATTTTTCCACTTTGTTGAGTTGTCCTTGATCAATATTCCTTAATGATATATCATCCTCGATCTCCTCATCCAACGACTTGCATTTCCATACTTCGCTCCATCTTTTCTGCACTTTTTCTCACTTCGACCTAGTGACAGTTATTGTGTCTCCCGTGAAGTTTTCTTTTCATGTATTCTTCCTTGATCTTCGTTTCCTTCCATAACCAAGGGCCAAAACAACTCGACAACAATTCTATGGAGATACCTTGAACATTTTTGGATGAGAAGATTAGAATTTTCAGTGGTCTAGAGCATACTCTTATTATTCATCCCCTTTTGCTTAGAAGGAAGTAATTTGGACGTCTGGAATTGTGCGCGCAGGTTGTGTTCTGGAAGTTTTTGACTGCAAGGAATTGCTTTCCGAGTGCGCCAAGAAATATATACCAAGCCATTGGATAATTACACTCCAGAACCATTGTCTCGTTATTCTTTCACCTCAAGTATTTCGTAAAATGATGAGACTCCCAGAGCCAACGCTCACCTTCAAAGGTGAAGATTGCATAGATTTTTTGATAATACATGAAAACA
>SNQJ01S0038760.1:40497-52662 GCA_010110895.2 Picea sitchensis | reverse complement strand
ATCAACCTCACCTGGAAATTGGATTGAACAACCAATGAAGCATCTTACATCGTTTATACAAATTAGTAATATAAACGGCTGAGACCTGTGAATATTTAGAAAGGTTGTGGAAAATGGTTCAATAAGAAGAAAGAGAAATCCTCTGAAGACAGAGGAGAGAGGAACGACAAGACCAAATAAATCAAAGGATTTTTAGGGAAGCATAAGAACAAGGTCGTAATTGAAGCTGGACGAATACAAGGGACCCATTACCATAAGTAAAACAAGAAACTCTTTGATCTTAGAAGTGGAAATCCTATTCCCAGAATCTCTCGAGACATGGCAGCAAGAGATGAACAACCTCGAGGTGAGCATCATGAGGAGAGACAAGGAGGCGAAAGAGATGTTGCAAGAAATCAAGGAAACCCAGAATTTGAAAATTGAAGGAGGGTAAGAGATTCCCCTCTAAATATTATAGGTGAGAAACATGACCTCCATGTTCTCCCTAAGGGCACCTTAAAGGAATTTTTTGGAGATGAAACAATCGATGTAAAGAGGCATCTGCACTCATTCCTTGATGTTTGTGATTTTCACCGTGTTGAGTATGACGATGTCATGGTAAGGTTGTTTCTGCAATCCTTATAAGCAATAGCATATGAATGGTATACAACGTTTACCAGTAGGTCCATTCTCTCATTTTATGACCTCGAATCTATGTTCCTAACTATGTTCACCACTCCAATTGTGTGCCATACCATTCTCACTGATTTCACATAGATTGGGTTGATGAAGAATGAAATGATACAAGATTTTAATCTCAGGTTCAATAAAACCTTGAGCAAGTTCCCAGAAGATAAAAGACCAAATGACCCTGTCATTCTCGGTTTTTATAAGAATGCAATGCCCCCGAATGTAAAATGTGTTATTAGAACATCTCAAATGGATACTTTGGAGGAGGAAATGACTAAATCCACTGAGATGGAAGAAATCATAATTGAAACGGATGATTACATAGTAATCTTACGTTGATACGTAAACATGTTGACACTTGAGTCCATTAGGACCAAAATGGAAACCTCGCGAGGAAGTAAATCCCCCTGTGTTTTTATAGAGGTGGTACTCCTCTTTAGATTTTCTTGAGATTTTTAAATATTCAGAATTTGGGACTTGTCAAAAGTCCATCGTAGTAATTCAAAGAAACATAATAATGAGTAAATGAAAGGATAATATTTTTTATTATTTTTTCAAAGAAAGTTCTCTTGTGCATGCAGACCATCTTCTTTTGTTTTTATGTGATCAGAAATCTTTATCTTATGCTATGATGGATGTGAGGAAATTTTGTATATTTTAGACGTGTGATGTGTGTGATTCCTGGGACTTGACAAAAGTTCATCATATTAATTCAAAGAAACATAATAGCGAGTAAATGAAAGAAGAATATTTTTTGTTATTTTTTCAAAGAAAGTTCCTGAGAAAGGACCAAGAATCACACACATAACACATCTAAAATAAACAAAATTCCCTCACATCCACATAGCATAAGATAAATATTTCTGATAACAAAAAAACAAAAGAAGATGGTTTGCATGCATAAGAGAACTTAAACAGAGTGGATACATGGGCAAATCAAATTAACATAATGATAAATCAACCTCAAATACTTTATATTCTGAAAACAGGGTTACAAAACAGAGTCGATATTGTTCCCAAAATAGTTCTATTGGAATTTTCAAAAAATACATAGTCTATTACATATTCCTGAAAATGTAAATGTGTTTGTCTTAAAGACTGGGATTGGGGCTCCCACGGACCATAAATAAAATAAATACAATAAATAATCTTTTATAAAGAAGACGGTGGGTGATGGAAGGATCAACAAGACCTAGCAAGAAGAAAAAACAAGTTATCAATCTTCGATTAAACCTTTCTAGTGAAAGAGGTGGAATAACTAGATGAAGGACTATATAAAGAAAATAAGGATGTGATCAGCGTAAGCTTACTATGATGTTCACTCCCCAAAAATGTTGACGCTTGAATCCGTTAGGACCGAAACGGTAACCTCACGAGGATATAAATTCCCTTGCGTTTTTATAGAGGTGGTACTCCTCTTTAGATTTTCTTGAGATTTTTGAATATTTAGAATGTGGGACTTGACATAATTTTGTCATAGTAATTCAAAGAAACATAATAGTGAGTAAATGAAAGGAGAATATTTTTAATTATTTTTTCAAATAAAGTTCCTAAGAGAGGACCAGGAATCACACACATCACGCATCTAAAATAAACAAAATTTCCTCACATCCATCATAGCATAAGATAAATATTTATGATAACATAAAAACAAAAGAAGATGGTCTTCATGCACAAGAGAAATTTAACAGAGTGGATACATGGGAATCTCAAATGAAGATAATGATAGATCAACCTCAAATACTTTATATTCTGAAAACAGGGTTACAAAGCATAATCGAGATTGTTCCCAAAGTATTTCTTTTGGAATTCTAAAAAAATACATAGTCTATTAAATATTCCTGAAAATGTAAATGTCTTTTTATTAAAGATTGGGATTGGGGCTCCCATGAAACATAAAGAAAATAAATACAATAAACAATCTTTTATAAAGAAGACGGTGCGTGGATCAACAAGACCCGGTAAGAAGAAAAAAGAAGTTATCGGTCTTGGGTTAAACCTTTCTAATGAAAGAGGTGGAATAATTGGATGAAGGACTTGATAAAGAAAAGAAGGATGTGATCAACGTAAGCTTACTATGATGGTTTCTCTCCTGTTCATTTGATTTCTATTATGTTTCTTTGAATTACTACGACAAACTTTTGTCAAGTCCCACATTCTGAATATTTAAAAATCTCAAGAAAATATAAAGAGTACCACCTCTATAAAAACGCAGGGAGATTTACATCCTCGTGAGGTTGTCACTTCGGTCCTAATAGATTCAAGCGTCAACATTTTTGGTGACCATATTAGGGATGAACTGAAATTTGGAACTTGGCCTAGCATTTGTAAAATAATATATGACTTTTCCCCAGGCTGATCAGCCTTACATGGAAATTGGATTGAACAACCAACAAAGAATCTTACATCAGTTATACAACTTAGTAATATCAACAGCCGAGACCCGTGAAAATTTAGAAAGGTAGTGGAAAAACTTGGTTCAAGAAGAAGAAAGATAAATCCTCTGAAGACAGAGGAGAGAGGAACGACAAGACCAAATAAATCAAAGGCTTGCTAGGGTAGCGCAAGAACAAGGTCAAAATTGAAGTTGGATGAATACAAGGGACCCATTACCAGAAGTAAAAGCAAGCAACTCTTTGATATTAGAAGTGAAAATATTATTCCTGGAATCTCTTGATACATGGAAGCAAGAGATGAACAACCTCGAGGCGAGCATCACGAGGAGAGACAAGGAGGTGGAAGAGATGTTGCAAGAAATCAAGGAAACCTAGGATTTGAAAATCGAAGAAGGGTAAGAGATTCCCCTTTAAGTATTATAGGTGTGAAAAATGACCTCCCTATTCTCCCTAAGGGCACATTAAAGGAATTTTCTATAGATGGAGCAATCGATGCAAAGAGGCATCTGAACTTATTCCTTGATGTTCGTGATTTTCACTGTGTTGAGCATGACGATTTCATGGTAAGGTTGTTTTTGCAAACCTTATCAAGAATAGAATATGAATGGTATACAATGTTTCTAAGTAGATACATTCTCTCATTTAATGACCTCAAAGCTATGTTCCTGACTATTTCCGCCCCTCCAATTGCTTACCATACACTTCTCACCGATTTCACATAGACTGGGTTCAGGAAGAATGAAAGGATACAGAATTTTAATCTCAAGTAACCTTGAGAAAGATCCTAGAAGATAAAAGACCAAATGACCCTATCATTCTCTGTTTTTATAAGAATGCAATGCCCCCGAATGTAAAATATGCTATCAGAACATCCCAAATGGATACTTTGGAGAAGGAAATGACTAAATCCACTGAGATGGAAGAAATCATGATTGAAACAGGTGTCGATCTTGATATTATATTGGGAATAGTACAAAGGCAGTTGGGAGTATTAAATATTGATAATCAAGGAGCTTCCAGTTCAATAATGAATGAAGAATTCAAGCCTTGAGCGGCTCGGAATCAATGGTGAGAGGAGTATTTTTCAAGGCAACCTTACCTGATGTGAAGGTTGATGCAGTGATGACACAGGAAACTAAGAAAATGATTGAAATTGCAAAAATGAACAGAACTATCAAACAAACGCGAAACGAGATATCTAGACTAAGAAGGGGAGATAATTACATGCCAAACCCAAGAATGCCAATCCCAGAGCAAAGGAGAAAACCTCCCCCAGAAAATAAGTGAGGTTTGAGAAGACGGATAACCCACAAAGACCAAGGGTTCCCAAACAACCTACTCCAAATGCAGTTGTTCTGGATGATGTCTATGATGAGAAATTATTTGAGAAAGAAAATTATTACTCACCTAATCAAAGCTATGAAACTGTGCATATGGATGGATGTGAGACATCCATGCATATATTTGGAGAATGTAACAATGATCCTAAATTGCAAGAAAACATCTCTCATACAAGAGGATTTGTGAATAGACCAAAAAATAAAGGTGACTCTAAAAAGGAAAAAGAAAAAAAAAATGAAAAAGTGTCAAATGAGAAAGTGACGGATGGAAGTGGAACTAAAGGTCAACACCTGACATCAAGCTCCACTCAAATGACATATAATGTCGTGGAGGACCTAAGTAAATTAAGGATAACTTTTTATTTTACGAAAGTGGTGAAGATTCCCCCAGTAAAGACAAAACATTTTTAAGTTGTTGGATGATCCATCTGAAAGAGTTGAAGCTGTCGTTACCAATCCAAAATAGAGTTAGAGCCCATCAACTGCCAAGATGAGAGGTAAAATTTTGTCATTCTACATTTCAATTGAAAATCATGATATTCCATTACACACTTTTTTAGTTGACATTAGCACGACAAATAATATAATGTTGCTTGCAGTCATGGAGCCATTGGGCATGAGTTTCACTAAGTATTATGAAACCAATGATAGCATATATGCAATTGACTCTAGAAAAGTGTCATCTAATGGAGAAATCAAGGAGTTTTATTCTTTTATTACAGCATCCCCCCATATCATTACAGTTTTCAATATTATTGTTTTAGACCTTCCCCCAGCCTATGGAGTTATGTTGGGAAGAGATTGGACATCCATGATCAATGGATATATAATGAACGATGGAAGTTGTATGATGCTACCAAGAAAAGAGGGAGTAATGATTAAAGCACCCTGAACCTAGAAAACCCTTCTCTTTCAAGAAGAAGGACAATGAATTGATGGAGTATTACATAGATGTCGGGATTGGAACTATACTATCCTAGACATGGAGCATAACGAAATCCTAGAGCAATTTAAAAACCCCGAAAATCAAGAGTGTTTGTTTGAAGGCTATTGGAGGATCTCATTCAATGGGGCGTGTTCAAAATCTAGGAATGGAGTTAGAGTTGTTCTCTTGAGCCCAAATAATATTATCCATCCACATGATGTAAGAATGGAGTTTTCATGCACAAATAACGAGGTAGAATATGAAGCTTTGTTCCAGGGGATTATCCTTGCACAGGAAATGAAAATAGAACATCTCATTGTAACTGGCGACTCAGAGTTGGTCATCAATCAAGTTACCCAAAGGTATAAAATAAAAAAGGTAAGACTTAAATTATATTTCAAAAGAGTTAATGAACTGATGGAATATTTCAGTTCCTTCAACATTGCTTTCATTTCAAGGGACGAGAATCACAAGGAAGATTCATTATCCTTGGCAACCTCATTATCAAACCTAGACGATATCCAAAGAAAAACATATTTCCAAGTAGAAATAGATTTCCGACCATTTGTACCTGATAACATTGAATACGTGCAAGTATTTGAGCATGATGAACAACTGAATTTTTTTTTGTTAAATAATGATGATGAAGACGATCACTCATCTCCTGTCCCCAAATATTGTATACAACCTAAATCTCTTTTCATGAAAGACTATCATGCTAAGAGTGTCCTTGAAGAAGTTTTCATTCGAAAAGTGCAAGAAATGAGAAAATTCAATATTGGAACTAACAGTKTCCCAAAATATGTCAAATTGGGAGTTGATTGCACCACTAAGGAGGTTGATCAATATGTTCCCTTATTCAAAGAATATATCRATGTGTTCTCTTGGACCTATGATGATTTGAAAGATTACGATAAAACTATATTCTAGCATATCATTCCTTTGAGGGAAGAAGYGAAACCAMTGAAACAAAAAATAAGGATGATGAATCCCAAGCTGAAACCTCTGGTAAAAATCAAATTGGAGAAGGTTGAAGAAGGGAGGGATAATTTATCCCATCAAACATTCAGACTGGCTTTCAAATCCAGTGATTCTAAGRAAAAAGTCTCGGGAAATCCGGATGTGTGTTGACTTCAGAGACCTTAACAAAGAAATCATAAAGGATAATTTTCCTTTACCTAATATGGAGTTTCTTCTACAACAAGTTACTAGATCGGCATGCATGYCCATGTTGGATGGTTTTTCTATATATAATCAGGTATTGGTGGTTGAGGAAGATAAGGTAAAGACAACATTTATCACACCATGGGAGACATATGCATATGCTAGAATTCCCTTTGGTTTGAAGAATGTTGGAGCCACATTCCAAAGGGCCATGGATCATGTGTTCATTGGGTTGGTAGGAAAGTTTATGGTAGAATATCAAGATGACTTGATGGTGCATTCAAATAAAAGGGAGTATCATATCCATCATTTGAGAAAGGTTTTTGAAAGATGTAGATTATATGGTGTTTCTTTGAATCCAAAAAAATGCTTGTTCGTTGTGACTCAAGGTAAATTGTTGGGCCATATCATATGCAAGGAAGGGATTTACATAGATCCAAAAAGAGTTAAGGAAATAAACTAGATCAACCCCTCGACATCCAAAAACAAAGTCCAGTCATTCTTCAGCAAAATCAATTTTGTGCAAATATTTGTTCCTGATTACGCAAGCATCGTAAAGTCAATCAATTTGTTTTTGAAAAAGGAGCATAGGTTTGAATGGACAGAAGATACTCATGAGGCATTCAACAATATCAAAGGAGAAATCAACATTTCTCCTTTCCTCATCAGCCTGGACTTACAAAGAGACTTCATTATCTATTCATTTGCTACAGAAACAATTGTTTCATATGTTCTAACTGAGAAAAATAGAAAAGGAGAAGAACTCCCAATATGTTTTATTAGTAAAACCCTACATGACTATGAGTTGAGGTATTCAGAACTGGAGAAACAAGCCTTAGCCCTTGTAAAAGCAGTGGCACACTTACTGATGTATATATTAAATTCCCATATTATTGCTTATGTTCCCTCATCACCAGTGAAGATTCTTTTAAATCAACAATTGAGAGAAGGAAAATGGGCTAACTGGTTGGAAAAGATACAAGAATATAACATCGAGATTAAACCTTTAAAGGAAATCAAAGGACAAGGTTTATGCAATCTCATCGTGAATGGGGATTCAGTCGATGGGATGATTTCAATCTCAATTGGAGAACCATTAGCTTATTCAGAATGGTACAAAGATATTATATTCTACTTAAGGTCTGGGTAGTTCCCTATCACCATGAACTCCAAGGAATGAAGGGCATTAAAAATGAAGGTGAACCAATATGTGTTGATTGCTGACATATTGTTCAAGAGAAATTATGATGGTATACTACTGAGATGCATTGATGAAAATCAATCCCAAGAACTGATGAGAGAGTTCCATGAAGGAATATGCGGTGAACACTTTTCCCCTACTGCCACCGCCCACAAGATAATAAGGGATGGATTCTATTGGCCATCTATTTTCAGAGACTCGTATACCATATTAAGGAAATGTGTGTCCTTCCAGCGGTTTCCAGGAAAGATGAAAATATATGCAATGCCCTTACAACCTGTTGGAACACACACAATTCTGAACTTTTGAAATTTATACTTTTCACCTCTTAGGAATAAAATTTTACCCAAAGAAATCAAAATCTTGGAAAATGGCCTTTTAATTTTAAATCAAATTAATTGCTTGTTATTTAATAATAAAGCGCATACAATATCTATCGTTGATGAGTTTCCTTATTTTGATTGAACGATCCTTATGACCTCTGAAGTTCTGGAGCCGCCTGAGTTTTAAATATTAAGTCTCTAATGGTCGCTTCAGAGCTCCACGCTTCAGATTTTCCAACAATTCTAAACAGTAAAACCCCCAAAGCTCTAAAACCCAAAAATAACAATTCACGATAAATCCTAAAGAACTCACGAACACGAGTCATAGGACACATGCATTTTAAATCTTTCATAAGTTGTCACGTGGCACTTATTTTTGAAATTTTCGTTGGATGATTCACATGCTCTTGGGTTACATGTGGAACCTCTCTCTTATTGACACATCATCCATAATGACATCATATCTACCATGTCACTTCGGGAAATGCCCTTTGGGAGTTTAACAAAGAGTGAGTTCACAAATCACCAAAGTTTCAAAATACTGAACCATTGGATATTTCAAAGAGTAAAAAGGAGTTAATAAAACATTTGATAACGAAAGTTAAACAAGATTAATTAAGACATAAGGGAGATTACTCGTAAATTAATTACTTCACATTTTCAAATTTCAAGAAATTCCTCTTGTGCTATATTCAAAAACCCGAAGTTTGAACTTCTGAAACACTTGAAGTTAATTCAACGTTTTAAACATGGTTAATTAATATTTAAAATCGATTATCCAGAGATTAAATCCTCTGTGGATTTGGGATTCGGGAGGTTTCCATCTCGTCATATCCAAAGCTCCTGAATGCAAACCATCGAAGTATTGATGGCAATTATTATAGATTAAATATAATGATTTCAAACAAGGATTGTGGATTGCCAGGTAATCAAATCCATTAAGGTTAATAAATTCCTCGTCAGTGAGGCCATACAAAGATCAATAAACTTTTGTTTGAATAAACGAACTTCAATTTCAAAATCATTTTCACCATTCGCAATTAGTAGTTTTATCTAGTGAAGAACTCACAGACTTCCCCTGTAACAGGTAAGCTCAATTTGTTTCCTTGAGGATTATGGCACCACTAAAAATGGAAAAAAATCTTGATGCAGTAGGTGAGGATTCAAACCCAAATGTAGATGTTCTATCAGACACTACTCTGTGAGTCGCGAACACCATTCAAAATTGGACACAAGTTTTTGAGATCCTGGAAAGTGAAATCATCAATTGTCCAGAAGACTCTGCTGAGGAAGACGATGACACTTATGCAACTAAACTTAGACATATATCATAGTCGGAGTTGCACAAGATAGATATACTACCGAGAATCATGCCTTACAACGATGTGATATGTTGGGCCTTGGAACATGTTGACATCCAGACCAGGAGCATCATCAACCATCATCAGGTTGTCGTCAACTCTTTCCAACCAGAACATCTGCAAGTAATCTATAATCTCTCCCCTACTCCTAAATACACTTACAATGCTTCATTCCTTCTAGAGTTCGAGAGAAAATAATGTGCTCAATACGCTAGGAGCAGTCATGATATAATCGAGACCTTGTGGGGACATCCAGATAAATTTAGAACCAACACTCATGGTACGTATGCCACAACGTCTTTAGATGCTCATATGTTATACGTATCCATGATGCTCCGTCGCATGTTCGGGAAGAAGAGCCCTACACATTTCTCGGTGGAATGGGTAGCCATCATGAACAAGGTAGTCGAGGGTTACACTTTCAATTGGACCAAAATGTTGTCGGATAATTTGGCCAAGGAAATCATTGATTATAAAATATCCAAATCAAAAGGGAAACCTTCTCCTTTTTACATGTCAGCATATGTTATGGATTTCATCTATTTCATGAACCCTTTTCCCCTGATGAACTGGAGTTGGACCCCGACCAGTTCTAAACCTATTCATTTTTATCACTCCAAGTTATGGGAGGATAAAGCCAAGGATTTATTCTATGAAATATGTCACAATGTCATAGTACCTGTTCACATAGCCATTTATGGTCACCTACCTCCCTGGATTTCAGAGATGATTATGGGAAAATTATGAAAGCTCGCAAATTAGTTCATCGAGGAGAATTTCTCCTACATCGGATTTTTTGTTTGATCAGTTCCTCCTCATGCTCTTCCACAATTTTTACCCGACAGGCTAGTGTGCAGAGAAGTGGTGTACTAGATAGTGCCAGGAGTTATCAATAAGGAGTTGAAAGTAGCTTAGAAAAAGGTTTGGTTGAATTTCCCCATTCAAGTTGGCATGTTTACATTATTGGATTTTGGCCACTCTAAGGTTGAGGCGGCAGCCCTGCATTATGTCAAATTGGTTGACATCGAGTTCAAGAAACATGATCCACATAAGATAGTGGAAAATAATCTGGACCAATTCAACATGAAGTGGTACAAGCATGAGAATTCTCTATATGAAAAAATATTCAGGGGAGTTATATCTTATGAGGAAGTCCAAAGCAAATTCTTGAACCTAGCCCCAGACCAGCAAGTCGGTTCCCTCTACTTTCAGAAACACGGGCAGAACAGTCTACCAAATATACTGCAAGGAGAGTCAATAGCCATGCCTCCTTCACAAGAAGTTAAGTCTACAGGATCTAAGCCAAGATCCTCCACTAAACAGAAAGCCGAAAAGGTCCCCAAAATCCCAGAGGTATTATTTCAAGAGATAAGAACGTCACTATCATGACTAAATGATCAACGGGTGATAGAACGACTCGAGGCCTTCATGGATCCAGGACAAATTGTCTCTCATTCAACACCAACAACTCTCATTGGCACCCCGAATACAACAGGACAACAAAATTCCACCGAAATTGCCTCTCCCATTGCATCATTGAGCCCTCTACAGACCAACTTCGGAAATGCTAATCCGAACTCACTTTTGTGGGCAATCTTACTCCCATATTTCCCGAAGAGATGCCTCCTTCATATTTTTTCTTTTGTAAGAAATGGAAATCCATCGTGAAAAGAGAATCTCACAAAAAGGATGGAGTCATCACTAAAAGGAAAAGACCGGTGTATGACGGGAATGACCATGATGGTCCAAAGTTTGCAAAAGAAGTTGCAGGTTCGTTAGGAACTTTCACCAGTGCCAATCAATGGTCAGTGGACAATTTGACCGAACAACTATGACAGAAGTGCCTCTTGGTAGAACACTTGCAAAATCAGATATATATTGTAGAGCAGACTATCAAAAGCATAATGAGCCAGAATTTTGAGAAAATCAGGGCTAGTGATTGGCAGCAAATTAAACAGCTTCAAGATAACCTTGATCTTCTCCACAAGAGTTCACATACCATCCAAGGTCTAGTCCCTCAATGTGACGATTTGATAGAGAAGTTGCATGCCATATTGACCCTAACAGAGGGCACAACAATAGACATTTCGGCCTTCAAAACTCAAGCATCGAAAATCAATGAGAAGTTGGAAGTTGCCCAACAAGAACTTTATCTAAAAGTAGATTCCATCCAGAAATGCTATCAAGCGATATACCTTTCCCTAAAATATATATATGTCAAGGAAAAAGAGGCCTACTCAACCTGGTCCAAATTTCAAGAAGTTCTCATATTGATGCAGAAAGCTAATTCCCTTGATTTTCCTCTTCTCTCTTATTTTGAACAAATAAGAGGTGAAATGGCACTAAAGGCCTGGGAAAAAAATCTGGGAGAAGGAAAGAAACTTTCCAGAGAGGTGAAAGAGGCTTGTCTAGAGGCGTTGTCATCATTAAACAAAAATTTGATTGAGTTTGAGGGGAATAATATCTCGGAGGCCATTAAGAAAATTGAGATAGAAATGAACCAGCAAAGCTCCAGAAAGAGAAAGGAAGCTATTCAGGCATCCATCTAAGAAATGATCCAAATTGATCTTCTAAAAATAAATGAATGGATGGTTGACCCAATTTCGCGGTTCCATGCCATAGTCCAAGAAGTAAACAAGATTTAGGAAAAACTACCCCAAATACAAAAGAAATTGTTTGCCTTCAAAGTAAATGAGAGGATTGAGCTTTCAAGGTTCATGATAACGTTGATGGATATATGTACGCAATGCATTGAACTAGGAAAAGCAAGTGTAGCTGGGAGAAAA